>JAQQPU010010956.1:854-28981 GCA_029168905.1 Artemia sp. Kazakhstan ARC1039 | reverse complement strand
AGTCAGTAAGAGGTAGGATTTTTTCCTTTAGCCAATCTGCAAGTAATCCTTCATAAAGTTTCGAGAAAATAGGAGTAAGAGTTATAGGCCGAACGCCTTCAAAACCAGGCTTTCCGTTTTTCTTTTTCAAAGGGGTTATGAAACCCTGTTTCCAAATTGTAGGAATTTGCCCAGACTCGGTAATTTTGTTAAACAGGAAAGACAAGGGCTTAGACAAGAAATCACCGAAGGCACTAATAAGAGGAAAGGGGATATCAAAAGGACAAATACTTGTCTTTCTTAGTTTTTGAATTCTTCTTTCTATCTCAGACGGGGAAACAGTGGGTAAAGAAGGGGAAAGGGCTCCTGATGGTAATTGGTCGGACAGTGGTGGAAGGCTCTGGACAATGGAAGCGAGGAATTTATTGAGATTATTGGCAGTAATGTCAGGGGACTCGGGTAGATTGAAGTTAAGCTGTTCAAACCTCCTGCCACATAGCTTTTTAACCTCAGAATACCAGTTTTTTTGGTTTATTAGTGAACAATACTTCGACCTTATTTTGTAGTACGATCGTGCCAATTTGCGAATTTCTCTTTTAATTGATTTTCTTAGTTTATTGGCTTCATCTTGTTCACCATTTTTGAAAAGCTTCAATTTGGTTCTAACTAGTGTTTTTATAGTTTGGTTAATAAAGGGTTTATCACTGGAGGACTTTTTAAATTTTTTTTCAGGGGAAAAAATTTGATATTTGTCAATTAGCTTTTTGTGGAACAAAGCCATTTTCTCATCAAGATTTTTTAAACTATAAACATCGGACCAATCTTCAGTATTCAGCCACATACCAAAAGAAAGAAGACCAGAATTTTGAAGAGGGCGATAACTGCCATAAGTTATTGAGAAAGAATGCTTAAAATTTGAGGAGGGGGATAAAAGAATCGAAAGATGATAACTCCCACCTAATGGAGGCAAAGCTGAGGGAGGGTTGTAAAAATTATACATACTAGTTAAAATAACATCAAGAGAGGTATTCCCCCGAGGCGTTGGTATTTTAACAATTTGCTTAACTTTTAGTGAGGAGCAAAAAGAATCCATTTTAAGGTCATTTGCATCGCCAACTAAAAATAGACCAGCATTGGGGTATTTAGAAATAACAAAATCAGCACTTGTCTGCAATTGCTGGATGAATTTACGTTTTGACTCGATATTTTGATTTGGGGAATAATAGAAAACAGCTATTGCAATAATATTAAATGGACGAGGAAGAACTTTTGGTCTAATACTTAGACAGAGGATTTCATCATACTCGCAAAAAACTAAGGACTCGAATAAGCTTTGGGTAAAGGTTACTCTTAGTAAAGAACAAAATACCGCCACCTTTTTTTCCAAGTGGGTGGTCTAAAGGACGGAGTTTAATAAACTCCGTATAATTTGTCAGGCGCAGAGACCCTGGGTCATGGGACTGTACTTCCGTAATAGCTATAATATCGATTAGATTTGATTCTGAAACCACCTCGAGTTCGGTAAGCTTTTCAAAATTAAGACTTTCAGCATTAGTAACTAAAAGTTACTAAGAATTCTTTTTCTTTCAACTGGGGTACGGGGCGTTCGGGGGAAGCCAGAACTGGGTACAGAAAGACCCGGAGAAGAAGTAAGGTTTACCTTGGAATAGTGGAGCAGTCAAGGCACATCCAGGAGTTACTCCAATTAGTAATGTTTATCCTGGCACACTTTTCGGCCCCTGCGTGGAACCAAGAGTCACAATTGGCACATTTGATTGAGTTAGAAGTAACTCGTAGTCTGCATTCTGTAACTCGTGTTGATCCTACAAGAAATTCTGCCACTTTGATAGATAATATTTTCATTTCTCATTCTCCTAAATTGAAGCTTACTTCTGCTCTTGTTTTCACTGATCTGTCTGATCATTTCCCTATTTATCTATGACTTTTTGTGCCTAAAATTGAGATTGCTGTGAATGAGCAAGGTGAGTCTTCTTTTAAAACTTTTACAGATAAAGAAATTTCTAATTTAATTCTTAGTCTTCAGAGTAATGATTGGTCTAGTGTTCTTGAAGCTAATGATGTTGAATGTGCAATTATTTGTATGTCGTATGGGAGCTCTGTTGGATAAGCCTTTTCCTCTTAGGAAGAGACCAAGGAAATCTATACCCAAATGCCCATGGATGTCCAAAGGTCTGATCAATGCTACACATGTGAAGGCGTCTCTGTTCAAGGTTGCATGTAAAAGTAAAACACAAGATGATCTTTTGAAGTATAAACATTACAAAAATGTACTTACTTCTTCAGTACATGCAGCCAAAAAGCTCTATTTTTTGCGTCGAATTGATGAGTGTAAGGGGAACTTGCGAAAGGTTTGGACTGAAGTTAATGAAGCTATTTCTTGCAAGAAACTCAAACAATCCCTCCCGTGTCATTACAGGAATGCTGATGGATCTATTGTGGATAAAAATTCTTCAGCAAACGCCTTCAATTCGTATTTCACCACTCTTCCTTCGGTTCCCATTCAACCCAAGAGTAGAGTAAGTAGTTTTCCTATAGCAGAAAAGTCATTTTTCCTTTCCCCATGCAGTGATATTGAAATTTATAGTATTATTTCCCAGCTTCCAAGTAGCCGTTCAGTTGATGGTTTTTGTTTGAGTAATAATGTTCTTAAAAAAATTGGTCAGTTTGTTTCTAACCCCATCTCACACATAACTAACCTCTCTCTTTCTTCTGGTATTTTCCCTCATTTATTTAAAGTTGCTAATGTTTTACCTTTGCATAAAAACGGTGATTCATCTCTAATTTCAAATTATAGACCCATTTCTCTTCTTCCTGTCATCTCTAAGGTTGTTGAAAGGGTAGTGTATCGTAGACTGTCTTCATTTGTATTTAGTACTAATACGACTGCAGGAAATTCTCTCATAACTAACCATCAGTATGGTTTTCGTCCCACTTTCTCTACCTCGTGTGCACTTTCAGATGCAACAGAGTTTGCGCGTGTTAATCTGGACAATGGCTTGTTTTGGGTCTATTTCTTGACTTTTCAAAGGCCTTTGGTATGGTTGATCATTCTCTTCTTTTGTCTAAACTATCTTTATTTGGAGTATATGGAGTCCCACTAGAATGGTTAAGGTCTTATCTGTCAGGAAGATCACAGTATGTTTCGGTTAATGGTAATTCTTCCACTACTTTACCTATATTGAAGGGTGTCCGACAGGGCTCTGTGCTTGGACCACTTTTGTTTTTAATTTACATTAATGATCTCGTTGATGGTCTTCATCCCCTTGTGCACCCTATTCTTTTTGCTGATGACAGTAACTTTTTCATTGCTGCAGTGGACTTGCCATCTGCCACTTCCCTAGCTCAAGGTCTTCTTGATAAAGTAAAAGATTGGTGCTGGTCAAATGGTATGACTCTCAACAGCCAAAAAAGTGCCATTGTACACTTCAGGACCCCTTATCGTATGAGAGACGTAAGGGAGCCAATCATCCTGTCTTATGGGAATGATGTTATACCGCAAGCTGCTATGGTGAAATTTCTTGGTGTGTATCTTGACTGTTTTCTTTCTTTTAAACCTCATATAACTCACACCCGTTCCCTAATCCTCCGCCAGTCTTCAATGTTGCACCGGGTTAACTCATTTCTTCCCCCAGATGTTATGCTTTCTCTTTTTTATGCTTTTATTTTTCCTTACCTTTCTTATTGCTGCTCTGTCTGGGGTAATACTAATAAGTCTCTGCTCAGGTAGGTACTCTACTTTTTTACGTAGTTCTTCTCGTAGACTTATTTTGCCCAAACGTTCATCTACAGCAGCCAAGAGGTCTCCTGTTTATAAATCAATTCAATTATGGAATTCAATCCCGCCGGATGTCCCGTTATTTCTGTCTGCAAAGGCAGTTTTTCATCGTGTCTTTCCAGTTTAGTAATTTCCCTCTCTCCTTCGTTTATTTTCCCTGTTTTCTCTTTTCCTAGTGTTTCTACTTTTTGTGTTTTTCCCTTATATATTGTTATTATTATTTTTTTTGTATGCTAGTGTTTATTCTCTTTAATCTTTATTTCATATATATTGTTTGATTTAGGGTAATATTTATGGTTCTTTTAGTGCTTCATTATTGTGTTGTATGGCCCACAACAAGCCAAGCTTCTTGGGCCAAATAATTTTTCATTACGTTTGTAATAGAGTTTAGTATTAATAAAATGATTGATTCTTGTGATTGACCTCTATTATTTCGGTTTGGACCTTTACTAGACAGCTTAAATCGTTTGAACCAAATATCATCCTCTTGTAAGGGGCTATTTTCTATGTAAAATGATGTTATCAAGTCATTTATTTGGTTTAGTTTTTTTCCGGCATCTACAATTTATTATTAATGCTGTGTTGACCCGCCGTTTGTTGTTCCATGGACATTGTTCAAGTTTCAAGGTGGTTTGAATGCCATTTAGCAAACATGTAAAGGAACACTGGCATTCGAGCTTTAATTAGTTGAGGTATCAATAAATTATTCGATATCTTGCGAAATTAAAGAACTTTTTAAGAAAAAAGAACATAACAATATCAAACTTAAAACTGAAGGAAAAATTAAAAAACAATGTGGCTATTTTCTTGATATACTGTAGAACTCACTTCATATAAAATTGTCTCTGCTGATATATCATGAAAAACTTCTAAGCAGAGCAAAAAAATTGAAGATTTTAAACGTCTTGGCCTATAGTAATATCCAATATATATTTTTTCATGATTAAATTTTACAACTGAATAATTTCCGTCTAAAGGCCTCCTTGGGGCTCACTTATACCTTAAATGTTTGTTAAGGCATCAATAAATGAAGCCGTTTTTCACTTTTCACATTTTGGGAAGGCTTTTACACTTCCCATTTGGATTTTCTGTTCTGTATTTTTTGTTATTAGATTACTTATTTTGACAGATAAATGATTTTACAATAATTAAAAATAATTGAACTTTAATACAATCTAAATTGAATGATATTTTTAGGGCAAGCATATACTATTGGTATATTATATTGGTACACTCCCATCAATCAGACAGATATATTTTTAAAGACAAAACAGAGATTCTTCAACATATATAGCTCACCACACTATTTGTTTTAGATTAGAAACTACAAAATGACCAATGTTGAAGATCAATTTAAAATAAATCAGTCTCGTTCAATATTTAAACCTACGTTTTCAGGGCCATGGGCAAGTCGGCTGTCCTCTGCCAAAACCAAGTATCTACAAAAAATTCGATTTTGAGTAAAGGATGGACCTCCCCTAATCTTAACACGGCGAATCCAGTGGTGAAGTTCGAATTTTTCTATCTGCTATAGTTGCTGAGATACCACCTAGTATCTACATTGATAAAAACGTATTTTACCGGTTTTCCACAGCCCAAACCTAGTATGCACATACTAGAATTGTAAAACCTAGTATCTACATCCAGCAGGAAAATGGGTGGCAAAACCTAGTATCTGCGGCGAATATCGAGCAAACAAAACCAAGCATCTACGGATTTCGCGAAACAACAGCAAAATTTCATTATGATCATCACTTTCTGCTGTTTACTTTTTGGAAAGAACATTAACGAAGTATGAAGAATAATAAAGAGTTTTAGTAATAGTAGAGGAGAATTACTTGCAAGACTCGCAGTGAAATAGCTTTCTTCCATTCAGTATTTCTTGAGACATTGAACCTGTGAAGCACATTGAAACATCGTAGCGCTCCTGTAGCAGACCAGACCTTGGTAAAAACAGTGTACTAATTTGCATCAGCTCAGATATAGGAAGAGGAGTGTTACCAAGACTTTTGGTCTTGGGTACCTCGTGGGGTCGTTGGTACTGCAATCTCATCCCTAAGCAGTAAAAACTTTTTTGTCGAGTTAATCCTACAAAACTAGTGGTTTCACATTCCATCTCCAGATTCGGTTTGTTTGTTTACACTTTGTGGGTTACTCAAAGATTTCTTCCGTTTTTGGTTTCAGCGATTCGGGGTTGTTGTTGCGATAAGCTGGAATCATCTTATATTCCATCTGTATTATGCTCCAGTCAGGTCTTACTCTTTTCATTAGCTGGAGAATTTCTGATAAGCCTCGCCATATGTCACAATATTTGCCCTCCTGCGCAACATTTGTATTCCAAGCTGTAAAGGGTTGAATCCTGTCGGCAAAGTTTTTTGGCAGTTCCGAAAAGGTTAAGAACTCAAGAAAACAATGGTGTTGAGTTTTAACAATTGGAGGTGCTGGCTCACTACAGCCTGTAGGGATTTTTGCAAAAAATTATGAATCCAATACAAAAAAAATCTCATTAGAAAATAGAAAAGACAAATTATATATTTCCTATTTCAGGTTTGGCCAAGCTGCTACAGGCAGTGATATAGTCGTCGGACAACCTATTTCTGTACGAAGTGCAGCTGAGCAGACGACACCTTACGAAGATACCCAGATTGACAAAGACCCTTCTGTTAATGAGTCTGAACTTCTAGTGTTTCATGAATTGCAACCATTATTCACTGATGATGTCTTTGAACTAGAGCCATTTGTGCCATTTGACATGCCATGCAGTACACTGACTGAAACTCTTGTTGCTAATAAACAGATCAGTGATAGTGGCGGGTCCAAAGGGAAAGTGAATCTAGGTCTTCCTGTATGGTAGCTCTTGTTGCTGTTGACTCCGCGGGCCCAATAAGCTTTGAATCGTTGGCATAAATGCTCATCTTATTTTTTACAGCCCGTGGAGCATCATTAATGAAAACACTGAAAAGTATTGGGCCCACGATCGTTCCCTGTGGCACGCCACTATCAACTCCAGCAATTTCTGAGAGGAATCCTTGCCTGTTATCCCAAAACACTTCAACCCTCTGCTTTCTTCCTGAGAGGAACTGCATCATCCATTCAACTACCTCCACATGTACCCCAGTAGCCTATGAGTTTTGCCTTCAAACAGTGATGGGAAACTTTGTCAAACGCCTTTGCAAAGTCTAATAAGATCATATCAGCAAGGATACCCAGGTCTAGTAGTTCAGTGACATATCATCGGTGTCAAGCAAAAACCACATATCTGGTCAAATCTGTGATTTTTACTTTTTAATGCAGTTCTATTCACCGAAAAATTCTGCGTCAAATGGTGTATATCTCGATTGCCTCCGACTCATAAATTGGGAGATACAGACATGGTGGAAACAACACGTCTTGCAGCTTCCTCATTGCAGCAACTCTGAAGATTTACCTGAAGTAAACTTAGATTTACATGAAGTGTTTCGAGTGGCGAAGGCACCTGAAATAAATCCTTTGATTCAGAGAGCAAAGAAGTAGACACAACTGGTTCAGAGATGAAAACTCAGACGAGGAAGAAGCTCCTCGTCTAGACCATGTGTTTGAATCTGCTTTAAAAAGTGAGGAATGTCTTCCACTTAAAAAAGCGTGCGAATAAAACAAGGAAGGAAAACTCTTGACAGAGCTAGGAAAAGAGTATGAAAGAGAACAGAAGGAAAGGTGGAGTTTAGCCATTCTCTTTCATACTCTTTTCCTAACTCTATCAAGATTTTTCCTTCCTTGTTTTATTTGTACGCTGAAACTAAAGCAAGTTTTCTGAAACTAAAGCAAGAAAAATCAGGCTAAACCCTTGTCTTTCAGAAAAATCAAGGTGTAAGTTTTGCAAAACCTTCTCAGACAAACAAGGAAAAAGGATATTTTCTTACTATGAAGGACTCGGCAATAAAATACAACAAAAACATTGGTTGTGCGATCACTCTCATTCTGAATCTGTTTCAAAGCAAACTCTAAATGCAGAACCAATAAGAAAGGACACATAAGGTATTGTATGCCCTATAATGATGGAAATAAGAAGAAAGTTCGTCTAAAATTTTTAGGGCAACCCAAGATCTTGGGAAGTTTCCTGCAAAAAATGTAGCTAAGAACAGTGATTTGGGATTTTCTCGGAGAAAGGATAAGAAATCAGACCCTACAAACAAGATACAAAGGGATGTCTACAAGCATACAAGACAGTTGACGACTTTACCTGCTGTGAGCAGTAGTTCCATTACTGCTGTTCTTCTACAATGAAGAAGTATCTGCCTTAAAATTTTAAAAACAAGTCAAACCTATTCAGGCTGTACACCAAACACCGCAGAAGAACTTAGAAGCCCATCCTTTTTTGGGGGACTTTCATCAACGATCTCAAGGAGTTTGACTTAAGCTTCCACAATCAAGGAAGGATAAATGTGTTCTCTGTGAAATGGTGCAGTCTGATCAGAATATGACAGAAACTGTGAAGTTGGCATATATGAATCACATAATAGAGAGGACAGCAACCAGGTGCTACATGAAAGCCAGACTTCAACCTACTGAAGCTGACCAATGTCATGTTCATCCTTGCTTTGATCTAGAAAAATTACTTGGCACACCACACAAAGATCTTGCTTTAAGATCTTTCATACACCACACAGTGAGGGAATGTTGATTGAGTTTTCTCAAAAATATGCTTGATACAATTTTACAGTTTACAAAAATGTTACTAAGAATAGATTTTGCCTTTTTGGGAGCAGAAGAACGGAAACCGGGGGGGGGGGGGCAAATAAACTTACAACTTGTCTTTCACGGTGAATTAGAGAAGTTGATGGTAGAAGCACTTTCAAGACTATAAGCCTGTCCTTTGACTGCTGTGTTGTCAAAATAGAAACTGCCAAATGCTTGAGTTGCTTTTTCCAATTCTTCAGCACTGTAAAAGTATATAGACCATTGAGCTGATTTTCTTTCTTCAGGCCATTTGCTAATGACCGTACACAGCATGTATTCTGGGTTTGAAAAAAATATAGAAGGAATCACAGTCTATGCACCAAGTCAATGGATGACTTAATCCAAACTGCAAGAAAAAATCAGCTCCCTGTATTGTCAAAGTACCAACATTCAGAGACTTTGTAGACTGGAAGGCAGCTCAAGACACCATCATCCCATCTATTGTCTGGGATACAAACAAACTTAAAATTCCATGGAGAAATCTGAGGTCAGTAAAGTACTAGAAACTAATCAGTTGTTAAGTATCACAGTAGTCACAGAAATAGATGAATAGCGGTTTGAACTTTAGTGCAAGAAGCAAGCCCTGAAAGCAGCTCATACTGCAGAAATCCCTGTTCCAGAAGTGAAGAAGGGACCTTTTGGCCCTCTGCAAGAAGAAGGCGATCCCACATCTTTTCTATCCTGAATAGGAAAGTTTAAAAACTTCAATGGGTACAAAAGAGACCCTTCTTGAGACTGACGAAGACAAAGAAGACGGCAAATTGTCTGAAGAATAGCCTACTGATAAGTGATTTAAAATCTGTACTTTTTAAATTTGAGTTTTAACAAAAAAGTACAGCTGAATTGCATTATTCCCCGAGATACGTGTTTTCTGCTTGACACTCTACCATAGGCTAGTAGGGATTTTGTCAAGCAGAAACCACATATCAGCTTTTATTGTAGGACTGTTTTAGTCAAGTTTCTTTTGTTCTTCCCATGAGATTCACCACAAAAGTTGCCTATCGAATGCTAAGGTTTCAGTTGCATAACTACCAACAGAAAAAGTTATTGTGTTTTTTTCACCTCCTGAATAAACTTTGAAAAAGGGAGATATGTGGTTTCTGCTTGACAACAATAATATTTATATGCATCAATAAGATTTGTCTTGACTGAGTGTCCAGATCTGAATCCATGCTGGCTATCAGTAAGTATTTTGTTGTCAATCAGGTGTTTCATAATAGTGGTATTCACAATTATTTTGAGGATTTTACTGACTGTCAAGGTGATGCTAATGGATTGGTAATTGGCAGCACAGTTGCTGCTTCCACCCTTGTGAAAAGATGTAATATTTGCATTTCGCCAATCTTGAGAGACTTGTTTGGTATCAAGAGGCTTCTGGAACAGTTTTGCTAGGGGGGGAGCAAGCTCCGCATGAGCCTCTTTCAAAGTCCGAGGGTGAACCCCATCAGGACCACCTGACTAATTTGAGTTCAATCTTTTGAGCCATGATTCTACATCCAAAGTGCCAACAGTAAAAACTTGCATCAGTAAGGCAGTGGACTTTGTTTCGTATTTGTTTGAATTTATCATGATTTGCCTGCATTGGGACGTCCTTGTACCTTCTCCAGAACTTCATTTTCTTTTGGACTGCTAGCTTGATTTCTTGTGTGATGAAAGGGAGTGTTCTTGGTCTTCATTTCTAAGTGGTTGTTGTGTTTTTTGCAGTTGTGTCACTGAGGACCCTTTTCATCTCAAGCCAAGCTCCCTCTAGATTATTCTTTTCAACAAAAGACCAATCTTGGTTAGCTAAATCTTGCCTGACCTTGTTTTAATTTGTATACGCATACTTTCTAAAATTGTTTGTCTGCAGGTATAACTTTAGTCAACAGGTTATGGCTATATGGTCGCTTGCACCAAAAGGTGGCTCTGATTTGGATTGCCGCCTCATCTTTGACAAATAGGAGATCCAGGAGGAGATGAGTCCTGGCCCTCTCTGTATCTAGTTGGAAATCGATTGTCTGATACAATGAATGTTCTTGTAGGCACTCAAGGAGTGGGCCAATCTGGTCATTGTTATCTCCTGTAGCAGCATAACCACTAACCCATTGAATCTGAGGCAGGCTGAAGTCTCCAACAATTACTATATTATGGCAAGGATGACTCATCACTGAACTCATTTCATCCAGCTTTTACTTCATCTATTTTTGTGGTGATGCAATCCACATTACTGTAAAGCATAAATAGTCCGTCTTCATTTTCAGTATGGACATCACCAATATTACTAAGTTCTGATTTGCAAGATTCAAAAGTGGAACTATCCAAAGGTTCTCTGCTATGGATACTTAATAAGGCACTGACAATCGATTCATCATTATCAGTCCCAAATGTGGGGCTTATGTTTGAATCACTCACATTAAAGTCTTAATGTACAGCACTATTTTCATGGTTTTAACAGGCATCAACTCCTAGATCTCCACCACCAGTGACCCCAGCGCAGCTGGGGGCTGCTGGGAGTTTTTTGGGACGATTTTGTTGCCTTTAATCACAATGTATGATTCACTACCTGCCTGCCTTCTGTATAGTTCTTCATATAATGTCTGCCTTTTGTCATGGTCTGTTTTCAATACATCACTTCTGAATTGAACTGCCCCTTTTTTCTCAAACAATTTCTCGAGAATCATCTTCTTAATCTTGAATTCGGGGACAGAAAACATAATGGGGGGGTGGGTGCAGGGGATTTTGGATTACAGGGGAAGTGGGATTCACTAGGTGGTGTACATTTGGAATTGGGACACTGGGTAAACTGTATTCGTTAGCTAGGTGCTCGCGAACAAAATGGGCATCATCTGGTTTGGTAGCAACTCCAAAGGCCACTATATTCAATCTTCTCTTCTGTCTGATGCAGTCTTTGAAGATTAGCACCTTCACTCTACTTTCAAATTGTTTGTTTAGGGCTTACTTTAGAGCAGTTGTTTCAGCAGTTACTAGGTTGTTCAAAATCTGTTGGTCTGTGGCAGCTCCTAAGTACTGCACTCTATCTTCAAGACCTGTAAACTTAGTTTCTATTTCAGCCTTTAGTTTATCTTTCAAGCTCAAAAAGGAGTCTTAAACCACTTCTTTGATTTTCACATCCAGGTTTTTCATAGTGTCATCAAAACCACTCAGTGACTTTTTTAAGCTACTGTCTACAATATTTGCTATTTCTGAGGCATTAACACTGCCTTTTGGGTTGCCCTTGCACATGGCACATTTCCACTCACAGCCCATGCAGCAAGAAGAAGGCTTAATGAATGCTAAAGGTGAAGAAATCCTTATGCTAGAGGCTCACCAAATTGGTAAGCCAAATGAAGCTGGACTTGTACTGAGTAAGTGTCCTGTTTATTTTGCCTGGTTCAATATTTGTGGAAAAAATATTCCTATTTAGCCAACCAAAACCTTTTAAATCATACCAAGAAAAGCCTATGCAATGCACTAAATGCATGAAGCTAGGTCATGTCTTCAAAAACTACAAGTCTACAAAAGCCCCATGTACTGTCTGTCTTGAACTGTCACTAACACCCATCCTGCAGCTCTCAGCCTAAATGTGACAATTGCAAAGGAGATTATAATTCATTTGACAAAAAAGCATATCCTAAATACTTGGAAAGAAAACAAGTTTTGAAAATTGCCTGTAAAGAAAACATACCAGTTGGAATAGTTGCATAATTATACAGCACTGTTCTCAAGGAAAACATTCCCACTTTAAGGAATAGCACTAAGAATCCACCAAGGATATGGACATCTAGTAGCCTACTATTAGTACACATCAACAAAGACCTTCTACAAGTAGTATGGCGCCCCCATTGACTAGCTCTAAATCTGTTTTGGCTGATTTAAATTTCACCCCTTCAGAAGTAAGCTACAAAACTAGTAAATCTAATTCCAAGGCTCAAGAAATAAACTTTGTACCTTCACCCTATGTAATTCCCATTATTACAACATCTGCCAGTGCTCTTACTTCATTATCCAAGCAGACCAAGAACTTGATCTCAGTCACCTTTATTTTCCAAACAGGCATTCCTCAGCATCTTAAGTTACCATTCTTAGAGAAATAGCTGTACATTATTTCTCAACATCATTTGTTGAAGAAATAGAGATTGATATTATTAGTATATTCAACCAATCTGAGGCCCTCCATTATTTCACAGAAAAAAAAATGACTAGTGATATTTCTGTCTCCTTAAAGATACTTCAGTGGAATTGTGTCTCTCTTAACTCAAATAAACTTGATGATCTTATCCAATATCATAAAAAAATTGGGATTATTTGTCCACAAGAGACCAATTCAATTCAATTTTATTTAAGGAAAAACATAACACAGACATAATAATAATAAAGATCCTAGAAGATAACTTGTTAAGGACCAAAAAAAGAAAAAATTAAAGTAACACTGAAAAAAAAATAGAAGAATAAAACATGGGGAATTAAAGCAAATTGGTTAACAATGGAAAGATTAAATTATATTATCAAGTTTTGTTATATTTTTATACAACTTGCAGAAACTTGTGGCTAGTTCAACACTGGAGGGTATTTTGTTCCATTGAATAATAGATTTGTAAATAGGAGATTGCTGGGCAGCACTAGAAACACATTTAGGAATTTTAAAGGCTCTATTGGATGAACAGAGACAGCGGGCTTCCGAATTATTAATATTATAATAGGTTAGTAGTTGAGGTGGAAGATTATTGTGGAAAGCAGAGTAAGCAAGCGATAAGTTTAGCTTTTGTATGATTTGATCAAGTGGACCTATGCCAAAATCTGAATACAAATCACGGGTTGGATATAGACGGGGAAGCCGAAAAACTGCTTTAAAAGCACAGTTTTCGGCAAATTTGAGTTTTTTAGTGAAGGACCGTTTTGTATTTCCCCAAACTGATCCGCAATAAGAAAGGTAAGGAAAAATAAAGGAATAATAGAGGGTAACTAGGATATCAGGAGGAAGAAAATAATTCACATGGTTAATCATAGCTACTTGTCTCAAAATTATTGCTGTGATGTAAGAAATATGATTAGAAAATGATAAGCATGAGTCAATAAATAAACCAAGAAACTGGGCAACCTCCACTTGAGGGAGGATGTCAGAGGAGTACCTGAGACCAAGAGCAGGTTGAATTACCTCTTTGTTGTAGGGGGTTCTGAATAATACTATTTGACTTTTTTTGCTATTAATGGTCATGTTATTTGTAATGCACCATGCCTGGACTCTGTTCAGAAGGACTTGGGCAGAGGTTATTGCCGATGGTAAATTGGTGCCAGTGATGAAGAAGTTGCTGTCATCAGCAAATAATACAGGATACACTGAAGGGCCGAGGTCCATAACAAGATCATTGATATATAGGAAAAATAAAATAGGGCCTAGAACGGAGCCTTACGGGACACCCCTCCAAACAGGTAAGGGCTGAGAGGATACTCCACCTAGGCTCACACTCTGTACCCTTCCAGATAGATAAGAATCAAACCAAGAGAGGGGAACACCACGAATACCGTAACTATTTAATTTACTTATTAAAGTACTATGATCGAACATGTCAAAGGCCTTAGAAAAATCCAAAAATAACCCCAATACAGTTTTTTTAAGGTCGAGTTGTGAGCGTATGAACTGTGTGGCGTCAATTAGAGCATGAGAAGTTGAAAATTTCGGCCTAAAGCCATATTGGTGAGGAGAAATCAAAGAAACGGAGTGCTGACTGTCAAACAGAAAGGGAGACAGACGTCTGAAGATGATTCTCTCAAGAACTTTGGATATAACAGGAAGAATTGAGATTGGACGATAATTACCTATCTCAGTTGGATCGCCCTTTTTAAGAACTGGAATAACAATGGCTGACTTTAGTAAATCAGGGAAACTCCGTGGGTTAAAGATAGGTTGGCAATATGCTTGATGGGCTCATAAACAAAAGGAGATATGGTCTTCAGGAGCTTATTACTTAATCCAAGACAGTCAGGAGTAAAACTATTAGGGAGAGAGCCGATGATTTGAAGTACCTCATTGCTATCAGTTGGGCAGAAAAACATGGATCTAGGATTGAAGCAGGGGAATACAGCCTGTAAGGAGGAGCGGGAGTCAGTATGAGGAACATTAGAAAAATAATTATTAAATGCGTCAGGTGCATGTAAGGGTCAATTAATCTACCATTTGTGTCTTTAAGTCGAATAGGTAAAGACTTCGATTTTCTATTTTTTGAGAGTATATCATTAATGGTGGATCAAATCTTTTTCAGGTTTCCTTTGCAATTGAGAATTGTTGTATAATAATAATTTTTCTTTGCTTCACGGATGAGTTTAGTGCATAAGTTTTTATAATTTTTATAATTTGATAGGTCAATATCACTACTGGTCTTACAGGCTAACTTATATATTTTGTTTTTACGATATGAGGAGACAATGAGGCTATTTGACATCCAGGGGCATATAGGGATATTTTTCCGGTTAGGTTTACGAATAGGAAAAGTTGAATGGACAATCTCACTTAGCCTTTGCGCAAAACCATTTGTGGCAGAATTTACCACTTGACAATTTAAGACATCAGACCAGTCAGTGGTTCTTAGGCAATCAATAAAATAGGTTATATTTGCAGAGCTGTAGTTTCTAGTAGGTGTTGGGATATTAATTCTAGAGCGTAGAGGTTGTGGTTGCAAAGGTAGTGACAAGTAAATGGGAAAATGGTCTGACAGATCCGAAAATATTATATTTGAGGACAGGTCATTTCCCAGGAAAGTGGATACAAAAATGTTATCAATTAATGTTGAAGTTGATCTCACAGGATCGACTCTAGTGGGGAAAAAAATTGTGGGTAGAAGACCACACATGGTTACCAATTCAAAAAAAGTATCAGATTCAATATTTTTACCAACATGAGTAGATTGCAATTAAAGTCCCCAAGAACTATTGCCTTTTTATGGGGTAGGTTAATAAAATTATAAAAATCATCAAACAGATTACAAAAACATGAGGTCGGAAATGGAGGAGGTTTACAAAATAAGGAGAGTATATAGGAATTTTGGCCAATAACTATGTTAACAATTATTGAATAAATACATCTGAGATTTACTTGTGTAGAGAAAATAGTTTCGCACTCTGATAGCCTGGTAAAATTTACATTCAAACGGATGTAAAGTGATATACCCCCAGAACACTTTGTCAATCTCCTGGGCATATGGATTATTTGGTAACCAGCTAGTAAAAAATCACTAGTGTCATCATTATCGGAAAGCCATGTCTCTGCTAATCCTATTACGTCAAAAGGGCAGACACCATTGAATGAAATTAAATCTTTAAACTTGAGCCACTTATCCCGGATGCTTCTGATGTTGAAACAAAGAACATTAAAGGAATGATTTTTTACAAGTTTTGGCTTCACATTGGTAGCGAAACCAAGAGTATCAAGGTATTTACAACTAGCATGTGTTAAGGAACCAGGGGGGCTGCTTATAGGGTTGGCATGCTGATTACTTTCTATATCGGGATAATTAAAAGCAGTGTTATTAAAAAGGGATAAATTAGTTAAAAACGAAAAGTCACACATTAAATAGTCGTCAGGCATTCTGATTGTGACTCAGTCAGCCTATGTTGGCTTAAAACACTCTCAATTTGAATTTCTGCTTTGGAAACTATGGTCTTGTCGAAGTGGGGTTTTGCCAAATTCTTCAGAATAATGCATTTCAACTGATTGAGTAACTCTAATTGGGAAATGAGCATAGAGGTAACTGTAAAGCTGGCTAATTTAAAGTATACGGTTGATTCATTTTCCAAAGCATTTGGAGAAACTGTGTGAAATCTGTTGGGAGTAATTCCAGGTAGCTTTGTTGGTCTTGATGTCTTTCCTTGCGCAGGTTTTTCCGAAAGGGGGTTCTTCAGGGTTTTTTGGGGGGCACTTGGTATCAAGGGGAACCATGGATTAGTTTTATATTGGATGAAATTATTCTGAAAATTTTCAACACTAGGGGAAGCATTGGGAACTGTTGGTGTCCTGGGGGCTGCTGATGGTATAGGGGCTGCTGGTGGCCTGGGGCCTGTTGGGGGACGGGGGACTATTGGTGTCCTTGGGACTTACATTGTTACAAAAGGGATTGGAAGTTATTGCTCTTTTGCTATTCTTAGTATCTCTGCCCTTTGTTTATATTTGGGACAGTTTCCTTTATCTAGGGACTGGTGTTTGCCCTTACAATTAGTACATATTGGGTCAAAGTGACAGTTTGACTCATTATGGTCCTTGCCTAGGCAAATCTTACAGATGTTGGAATCCTCTCTGCAGTATTTATCTGAGTGCCCAAGCTTTAGACATTTAGTACACTGTAATGGATTTTCTTTGTAAGGCCTGAAAGATTTTTGTTGGCCAAAGAGGAACACTTTGTCAATATTAAATTGACCTTGAAGCTCAAACAACACAGTTTTAAAGTTTGAGGTTTCAGTGGTTTCGCGACCAAGGGCATGGACACTAGAGACCGGAATGCATTTACCTTTTTCGGTCATCAATGCTTCCTTCAGGTCCAAGTTTAGAAACGATTTAGGGACATTGTAGAGCACTATCTTTGTTTGTATCGGGCTTGGGGACCACAGATGGGCTGTGACAACAACATTTTCAACACTTTTCAGCTCCATTATCTTTTTCACTGATGTGGGATTGTTCAAAAGGATATCAAGGGATCCGGATCTGCTTATATTCATATTAAAGTTGCAACAAATGGTATTGAAGAGGGAAATTCGCAACTTTGTTAGATCATGGTTGTTAAACAAGCAATTATCAGATTGGGGAACTAGTTGAATAATTACTGGGGAATCGGCTCGATTTCTTGAAGAGTTGTTTGTGGTATTGGTTTGATGTATTATTACTGAATCTGGTGGACTTTTTGTTCGCTGTCTTCTACGCTTAGCCAAGTTAACTATCTTAAAGCCTTCTTCACCTTTTTCAGTATCAGTTGTTGAAGGTGATGGACATTGGGTGGTATCCATGTTTAGGGTATGAATACTCTTCAGAGAGGTCGCTGGTACAGACGCAGTTGTAGGGGGGGGGGGCCCTAGCAAGAGCTTTTGAAGATGGTTGAAAGGGGGACTTACTCATATCCCTATCAGGAGGTTGTTTTGGAGGCTCCTTTTTTCCAAACATTTGAGCTATTCAAAATCACAAAATCGAACACTAATTCGAATTTGTTTCTCAATAAAATCAAAATAATCAACAGTAACAAGAAAAGTACCAGTAATCTGGTTTAGTGTTTATTTTTCAGTTGCCAAGAAATTTAAATATTCACTATTTTAACAAAGTTGAATAGGTTAGTGGGTCACCTTAAGTCAAAGTATCCACAAGTCTTATCAAAAACATGGATTATTCACGTTTTGTTCACAGGTTAGGTTGCGAAATAGCAGGTATCCAGATTATAAATAATTCACAGGAGAAGTGTCTCCTCCGAACTCACAATCAAGACTAATCAAGACCAATCTTCATCAATTTAAGAAAATCAAAATGCCTGGCAACAAGTGCTACCAGAAAGACAGATCTACCAATAGAAAGAGAGAAGGAGTTGTCATATTTGTGGATGATGTAATCCCTCATTCCCCTCAACTATTAAATCTTTACAGGGATGAAATCGATGTTAGGTATAATTCTTAACTTGGCTAATGGTAATCATGTTGTCATAAGACCATTGTATAATCCATGTGGAAATAATGATTTATGTTATTTTCCCAAACCCCACATACCAACTTATGATAACTCCAAAGGCAATTGGCCCCTGTTTTGGGAAAATTTAAAGGAAGCTGATTTATGCTTTATCTTAACCAATTCTGATATTATTGGTATTGAGACCAACCTGAAAACCATCCTGTTACAGTCAGCTAAATCTGCCATACCCATGACTATGCCAAATTTTTACAAGGCTTCCAAGAGACCCAAGAATTGGTAGAATGAGGAGTGTATGGTTGCAGTACAGGCAAAAAGAAGGCTTGTAAAATGTTTCAAAAGAATCCATCAACAGCAATTTCCTATAAGGAATCATGTTCCAAAGTAAAATTGGTATGTAAGAAAGCTAAACAGTCCATACAGTTCAATTTTAGTACAGGTGTTAGCTTCAGAATCATAATTTCAAAGATTCACAACTTTATCAGTCAACCCAATAGTGGGAAGTAGTCTATTGATGACCATAAATATGATATAATGCAGGATGGCTCTTCAATTTCTTCAGATAAGATGAAATCAAAAATTTCTTCTGACATTTATAAAAATGACTGCTCTCATTCTCATTCCACTTGACCTCCTTTTTGTACCCTGCCTTATACATCTTTACATAAAAGGGCCTTGATGGAACCATTTTCCCAAGATGAATTCAATTGAGCACTTGGTCCCCTTTATATCAAGTCCCCTTAATATCAACAGCCCCCAAAACATGATGGTATTTATATCAAATGGATTTTTGAGTCCCCAGAGGTTTCCCATACTACCCTCTTAAGCTTGTATAATCTTATTTGGACAAGTTAAAAGTTCTCAGATGCTTAGAAGATTGCCTGGGTATTTTCAGCTTTGAAACCTACTTACCCATCTAGTGACCCCAAGCCTCACCAACCTATATCTGTTTTACCTGCCTTCAGTAGTAAAGCCCTTGAAAGGCTTATCCTATCAAGAATTGAATGGTTTGCTGAAATTAATAATCTCTTTTCAAGTGAGCAAACAGGCTTCAGAGAAGGATACAGCTCTGTGGATAAAATCAACCACCTTGAAATTGATGTTTGTAACTCTCTTAAAACTAGACAGGCCACAATGGCAGTCCTGTTTGATCTGTTAATTAACCTGGATTTTCTGTACTCTTTCATAAGTTTTATGAAGTCCTCAAGAGATAGAAGTTTTTATGTTCAAGTCCATGAGTATAGGGAAGAGACTAGTCCTGTTATCAGAGGTCTTCCTCAAGAAGCGATTTTGAGTCCTCTTCTATTCAATTTATATGCTCCAGAATTTCAATTATTTCATTCATGGTTTGACCTTTATGCAGATGATTTGATTATTTGGAAGTCTGGAAAGGATATTGTACTTCTTCAAGGCCTTATTCAACAGGATATAAGATTAGTTCAAAGATTTTCTTCAGCTTTTGGTTTTCTGATTACAATTAGTTAAACCAAAGCCATTATATTTACTAATTACTTAAAATCCCACCATTCCACTTTTAGTTTTCTCTAGTGAGATCCCATATTGCAACTTAGTGAAGCTACTTTGTCTATGGATAGATTCTAAAATGTTATGGCATGTACATATTAATTCTTTGAAATCCATATTCATTCTGAGACTTTACATTCTAAAGAGACTTGCTGGAAGCAAATGGGGATGAGAATCACAGGAAAATCTATTCAGATGGGTCTGTCCAGGGTGAGAGAGCTGGAGCAAGAGTATGATTCCATCAATGGACCTTAACCTTTTTTCACCCTTCCTTTGGGATCTTCCATTTTGTCCACTGAATTGTGTGCCATTTGCCTGGCCCTATATGTTCTTATAAATTATAGCATTGTACATGAGAATATTTTTTGCCTTTCCCACTCCAAATTGGCTATTTTATTGCTCAAAAAAATTAATAGAATTGTCAATGATGAGAACTTGTTCAACATTAGAAGACAGCTCTGAACCTTCTGGCCAAAGGCAACTAGATTTATTTCCAAATATTCCAAGTCATAAAGGCATCAAATATAATGATACTGCTGACTTACTAGCAGCCAAGGCTACTTTGTTAAACCCAAATCCTCCCTCCAACTTCAATTCACAAGACATTATTAGGCAAAAGTCTAATGTTAATCACAGTAAATTGATTTTATCTCCTTTTTATCTATATTACCATCTGAAATCAGGTGCCCTTCTTCTCAATAGTTTGTTATTTAATTGGAAATTACATCATTCCCCTCTATGCTGTGGCTGATTCTTAACTAATGAAACTATCCAGCATGTCTTATTTGAGTGTCAGCCACTGAGTGTGGAGACTATCTCCCTTAAGTTCCTATACTAAACAGCTAATATTCCAAATACCTACACTGCAATCCTGATTTCTAAACTGCTTTGGCACATTGATAAAGATTTTTAAGGCTTCTACCAATATCTTAAGAGACAAGTTGTGGTGTGATCACTTATGCACATTGAAAGACAATAAAAAAAAAGGAGTTATTCATCACTTGTTTTGGATGTGCAAAAGAGAGCAGGAATGAGTGGGAAGAACCATATTGGTACCAGCTTGCCTATAGGCCTTAAACTGCTGGGGATAGGTAACTCAAGTACCCACACTTCCTGCAACCCATCAATAGAATTAAGAACTTAAATTGGGATTACTGATTATTAACTGACACAAAGACTTGTTTATTTCAAGGACTTGGTTACAGATGAGGATGATGGATTTTTCATTATCTTGATACTTTTTGGAGAGTCAAAGGGGTGAAAGGATTAATTGGCAGTTCATATACCCTGCATAAAAATTTTGGAGCTGGAACTATTCACAACTATTTAAACACAATATAATGTCTTTCTTGGGTTTCTTGCAGTTGATAGGATTGAACTGTTTTCTTTTGGTAATCCATTTTGGAAGTTTTGCAAGACAGCTTAAATCCTTTCTACAAAATATCCTCTTGTATGTCAATTGTTGTTATTGATAATAATCTTATTCTATCACAGTGTTGTCTAACATCCACAATTTATTATTCATAACATATTAAAAGATCTAAAGCACAAAAAAAGGAACCCATATTTAAAAATAAAAATAAAGTATTACAAAATGTCCCAGGGGTTAGTTCAAATAATAAACCTAAGCAAGCAGCATCAAAAGCTTTGCATAAAATTATGTTGCAATAACTTATTCCTTGTTCATTTGTTATTTTAAAAGGTTTAATCCAGTTACTTTTGTGAGGTGGTTTAATGAAGGTAGTTCCCAATTGTAAATTTGAAGCAATTGTATATTATATTTTTAGGTGAGTCTATTTTAGTTTTATGTATATTTTTTAGTTTTAGTTTATTTTTTCGTGTACGCTGAAAATACCTTGTTTGATACGGGCAAAATATTTGTTTTTATTTTTTTTCTTCATTTTCATTTACTGGCCATAGACCTGTTTGTCATATTTTTATTTTTTCTGTCACAACATATTGATCTGCTGTTTGTTAATCCATATACATTGTGCAGGTTTCAAGGTGGTTTGACTGATATTTGGTGCACATGTAAAGGGATGTTTTCATTCAAGCATGTACTTGTTGATACATCAATAAACCATATGACATCATATAAATTGGAAACTTTTGAATACAAATGCCAACAACAATATCAAATTTTGAGAAATTTGAAAAAAAAAATAAAAATAGTATGGCTATTTTGCTTGTTGCTAGTCACATGCAAGTGTAAGCTATACTTTGCTTAACAAATAAAAACAATCCAGTTTGAGCTCAAGCAAATTCATATGCAAGCAAATGCCCTAACTTTTACAAGGAATTGAAATTCATTGAATTTGCAAGTTTGCATTAGATGTTTGTCAAACAAATAAAAAAGCAATAGTTGTACAAGAGGGAGAGTGAAAGATCGAGTAACTAGAACAATCACAACTTAATTAAGCTATGGTAGCACAAAAGGCAGCTTGGTAACCCAATACAGAGAATATTAGATTCAGGCTTAGAAAATATGGATAAATTTTTATCAAAGAACCAGTAATAAATAAAAATTATGCATATTTTTAAAATTATAGTTATTAATTGTTTTAAAATGCAAGTAAAAAAAAATACTATTGTAATGATGCAGTAACAAGGAACACTCTTAAGAAGCTGAGATACAGCAAAATAATTTTCATTTGAAAAGCTTGACCTGCTAATGATTTCCTTGAAAGAAAAAGGGACTATGATAAAGAGATGTTACATGAATACTGAACAAATAAAGCAAGACCTGTCCTATATATGTCTCTGACACCTAAACAGTTTGATACATGCCAAAAGAAGTAAAAGGAACAGTGAGGAAAAAGAAAAGAGCATGGACCAAGTTTATAAAATACATATTTTACAACACCATGACAGGTTCAAGAAACATAGAAATAAAAGACCACAAAAATACTGATTTGAAATCTATGGAAATCTTGAACTTGTCAGTAGAAACACCAGTTTTACTGACTCCTGCCATAATTTCGCAGATGGTGCCACAATTTTCCATTTGGTTAAATAAAGAGTATGACAATGGTGACATGACATAACAAAATCTTAATCTTGGTTGGTAAATACAGCAGCTTTACCAACTTGTGCAGTAATTTTATGCATCATATTCAACACAGACATTATGCTAATTAAAAAAAAACGGTTGGTAAAGTTGGCTAGTAGTGACCCTAGTAAAGAGAAAATCAAACAAAGGCATACAGAGCTTGATGCCAACAGAGCTGCTGAACCTGACAGCCAACACCAAACACTGTTAAAAGAGATAGCTGAATACATTGCAGAACCAATCACAACAACATTTGAGACATCCCTCACTTTCAAATGATTAGAAGCTGGCTAAAATAAAGCCAGAAAGCTTTTTAAACAGCTTGTTGTTAAAACAACAAGAGCAGAGGACCTTGCAAACAATTACTGGCATTTAAATCTCCCATGGGTTGTATGTCAAGTACTTGACATCATAAATAAAGCCCTAGTCTTGCATCCTAAACAATTCAACTGTTTTGCAAAAGCCAACATGGCATAGTGACCTAAAAGCCAAAGGGACCTATTAAGTCATATTTCCATCCCTCTCAACTAACAAAGAGAGGACAAATCAAGAAGATTCAGGTCCCCTGTTATAATAGAAAAGAGCACCACTACTTCTCAGTCTTTTCAATCTTACTCTGGAACAGGCAATCAAAGGCCACTGTCCAATCTTAAACCCTAGAAGCATTCAAGAAATGAGTCGGTCAAGACTTGATCAATGCTGATTGGGGACTAAACTGGGATGTCAGACCATAAACTGGAAAATCACCAGTAAGGTTTCTACAGGAGGTTCAACTCTACCTTATCTAGCTGGACTGATATCAATGAATGCCCAGATAAGGACAAGATACTGAACAATGGTAAAATTCTTCTTTAGCTACTTTTGGCTATCTTGGAAAGAGGTTGGGTTAGGACAATGAAACTTCCAGGGATGGGTCTACAGGTTAAAGTTTGTCCCAGGAAGGTATTTTGAAGTACCTAGATCCACTCCTTCTCCCTCTAGAGGGTCCAGACCTTTGATTGCCTTTAAAAATATGTGTGTTATAAAAGTGTAACCTTGCGAAATAGATCTTCTGCTTAAATGGAGTACAACAAAATTGTTTTCAGCTTCAAAACTTAGCTGAAAGTGGCAAAAATTCTTGGAAAATATGGAAGGTTGTTAACTCTATACTGCGTCCCTGCAGCCCCCCACCTGAGCTTCCATCTAAATTATCTGTCAATGGGGAGACAGTAACAGGACCAGATAACATTGCAAATGCATTGGGAACATTTTTTGCAGAAGTGGGCAGAAAAACAGCAGATTCTGTTGGGAATTCCGCGAAGAGTTTTAAAGATTACCTTGGCCTGGCATGCACTAAGTCCATGGCACTAGCACCTGTCTCTCCATCTGAAATTCTGCTAATCGTTCTAAATCTAAGAGGCAATTCGGCTTCTGGGTTTGACTGAGTACATACCAAAGTGTTAAAAGCAGTTGCCCCTTCAATCATAGAGCCCCTTACTTACCTCATAAATTTGTCTCTGCACAAGGGCACTTTCCCAGAACTGCTAAAGAAAGCTAGAATAATTCCACTGCACAAAGGGGGTTCTTGAGTTGACCCAGATAATTACAGACCTATTTCTATCCTCTCAGTTTTTTTAAAAGTTTTTGAAAAACCTATGCAACAGCAGCTACTCCAGTTTCTGAAGAAAGGGTTTCTTAATAATCAACAGTTTGGGTTCAGACCAGGGCACTCCACACAGGATGCACTAACGGCGTTAAGTTTATGGATAAACAAAGCTTTGGATTCTGGTCTACTACCTGCAGCAGTTCTGCTTGATATCAGGAAAGCATTTGATAGCATGTACCATTCAATTCTCCTTGGGAAACTGGAACATATAGGAATAAGAGGTGAAGCTCTGGATTGGTTCAGATCATATCTGAGGGACTGCAGGATTTATTTGGGAGAAGATCCTGGAAACGATGTGCTCGTTAACTGTGGTGTCCCCCAGGGCTCAATATTAGGACCATCACTTATCCTGATCCATGTTAACAATCTGAGTTGAGTGCTGAACCCGGCACAAACAATTCTTTGCTGCTGTAACTTGTGCCAGGATGAAAACTCCCTCTGGTCTGAAGGTGAAGATGATGAGCTCGTGGCCTTTGCTGATGACACCACGCTTGGTTGCTGTGAAGCGGATAAGACAACACTCATGTCTAAACTGAGGGAGGTTCTGGAGGGGACGTATCTCTGGATGGATACTAACCAACTTGTTATTAATGTTGAGAAATCTTGCGTTCTAATTTTTTCCTGGGTTGGAAGTGTCCATCTGGAGATATATGGTATACGGACATCCAGAGGTGTGATTAGTCGGCCAGAAAAGAATTTTGCAAAATACCTAAGAATCCTCCTCGATGAGAACCTATCATTCATGCATCATATTCAAGCAGTAGACTTGAAGCTATCCCGGAATTTTGGAATAATAAAAAAAACTGAAAAGCACTTTGCCACAGAAAACGCTGGTCCTCCTGTACAATGCTCTTATAAAACCCCATTTACAGTATTGTGCAATGATCTGGCAATCAACTTTTAAATCCCCACCTGCAAAAACTGAATTCAATTCATCAACAATGCCTGATAATCATTGGAAAAAATGAAGAGTACTTGTCATTAGGGTCCCTGCATCAATTATCATGCTTGACCTTTGTGTTCAAGTTTTTAGCTGGAGAGCTACCATCTGCATTTAAAAGATTATTTCGACCTATTTCAGACCAGCATAATTTGCATACCCGATCATCATCAAACCTGCAAATACCCCTCACCCCAACCGTACAATCAGATTTTGCTCCTAACATAGCTTGTGCAAAGATATGGAACCTGATCCCAGAAGAGCTGAGAGGTAGGAGCTCCCTCGCATCATTTAAAAAAAGAGTAAAAAATCATTTAATAGCATTACAAATGAATAGTTAAAAAAAGTAGAATTAAATGTAAGTAGTAAATTTAAATTACAAATGTATGATTTTTAAATATGACGGGGTGGTTTCCCCTGAGGGCAAGGAATGGGAAGGTAATAGTTTTAGTTATTTGGTAAATGAGGGGTATGGTTGTGTCTGAGATTAGGAGCGGTGACCATTCTGCATATTATGTTAAATTATAATGATTTTGGTTCTCAGCGTCCAGGAATGGACTGAGTATTTTGATTATGTGTGATTTATTATTTTCATTTGTTAATAAACCCATTGAACTTGAAAACTTGAAAAATCCCAATTTATGAGGTTTTAAAGATATGCAAATACATTTTCTAAATTTTGGAAAAAAAACATTGATAAATCTTAAAATTCTACTCAAATAACAGGAATTAGATTTTCAGAACTAAGCCAGGGAAAAAGAAACTGATAAGTGAAAATTGATGTAAAATGTTGTTTTCAAAATTTCAATAGGTCATGTAGGTAATTTTTAGGACCCTCTAGAGAGAGAAGTAGAGGTAGGTACTTCAAAATACCTTCCTGGCACATACTTTAGCCTGTGTACCTATCCCTGAAAGTTTCATTTTCCTAACCTAACCTCTTTCAAAGATAGCCCAAAGTAGCTAAAGTAGAATTTTACCCAGAACAATTACTAGCAATCAACAAGGTCAGAATAAGGAGACAGAGATACTGGGAACATATGATTCATACACTGTTGGATACCTCCTATATGTATAGTGCTAGACCCTGCCCTGTCTTTAAAGGAGGGGAAGAACACAGCCCAATGGGTCAGTCCCAAGAGAAGGAGACAAGTCTTGAAACTGTTCTGAATAAGATCTGGCCCCTGAAACAAGATCAGCTGAATTGGAGGTCTACCATAGCTGCCTTATGACCTTCTAGCCATGGGAAGTCCTAATTAAGTTTTAAATAAGCCTGTCAAATAAATCGGTAAATTTGTTGTTGTTATTGACTTACAAATAAAGTGAACATACCACTTGATGACTTACAAATAAAGTGAACATACCACTTGATGCCTTTTTTTATGCTCTTGTCAAATATACTAATCACTTTTCCTAAAAATGAATTTTATCTCCACCCCTATATATACCAATTCAGGGCATATATTTGCACATTAGGAGGGGGGGGGGGGTTAACATTTAGTTAAATTTTCAGCAGTTCATATTATTGACTTACAAATAAAGTGAACAAACTACTCAATGCCTTTTTTATGCTCTTTACAAATTAATAATCATCTTTGTTGGAAATGAATTTTACCTCTACCCCTATATATACCAATTCAGGGCAGGCCTATATATTTGCACAATAGGGGGGGGGGGGTAAAGTTTAAACTTACCTCTCATTTGCATCAGAAATAGACTTTACCCCCACCCCCCTAATATGCAAATATATATCCTGAATTGGTATGCATAGGGGCGGGGGTAAAATTCATTTTCAACAAAAATGATTATTATATTTGGAAAGAGCATAAAAAAAGGCATTGAGTAGTATGTAAAGTTTAAACAGGACTCCACCCATTGAATATTGGAAAAAAATACTTTAAAAACTTATATAGAATGGTACTATCCAATCTCCTTATTATTAAAAACATTTTAGTCCTCTAGTTGGAAAATTTGGCCCATCCATATAAGAGAAATCTATATTTGCCTACTAGTTGAGAATAAATATTGCCCCAGAAAAACTTCCCTTTTCTAACTAGTTGACTAATAGCTTCTCCCCAGCAAACTTAATTTTTCCAACTAGTTAACTAATAACTTCTCCCCAGCAAAACTTTCATTTTCCAACTAGTTGACAATAAATTTTGCCCCAGCAGAACTTTCATTTTCCAACTAGTTGACTAATAACTTCTCCCCAGCAAAACTTAATTTTTCCAACTAGTTGACTAATAACTTCTCCCCAGCAACACTTAAATTTGCCTACTAGTTGACAATAAATGTTGCCCCAGCAAAACTTTCATTTTCCAACTAGTTGACTAATAACTTCTCCCCAGAAACACTTAAATTTGCCAACTAGTTGACAATAAATTTTGCTGCAGCAAAACTTTCATTTTCCAACTAGTTGACTAATAACTTCTCCCCTGCAAAAACTTAATTTTGCCAACTAGCTGGAAACAAACATTGTCCCAGAAAACAATTCATTTTCTAACTAATAACTTCTCCCCTCCTAGGAAGTTCCCATTTCCTTTAAATATTTCTTTATGACATACTCTCATCAAAGACAAGGACAAAGTGCTTTCCTTTTCGCCCTAGACAGTTGGTAAAAAAAAAAAAAAATTGTTGGCAATTTTTCATCCTTCATCTGCAGAATGTGCCCTAGCCATCTCAACCTTTATTTCATCATAGCCCTAGAAAGCAGGATTAAACCACATTTTTTGGACAGTCTACTGTTTGAATTATGGTCTGTCAGCCAGGTACCCAGAACAATCTGTAGGCAAAACTTAATTTTTCCAACTAGTTGACTAATAACTTCTCCCCAGACACCCTTAAATT
>JAQQPU010010955.1:10218-28982 GCA_029168905.1 Artemia sp. Kazakhstan ARC1039 | reverse complement strand
GGAGAGCAAAAATTACCTTGCGTTTTGCTAACAATGCCCTTCATAACCCTCGAACAACTCCCCTTTTCCCTGGTCAATGTTCACCCCTTCGACCCCGCCTCCCGCGTTCTGTGTCAACAAAAATCCCCCTTCTTGCCCCAATAAGAGTTTGCACTGAAAGACATAGAAGAACTTTTATCCCTTACATAGTTGACATTTTCAACCACTGAATCTCCGCTGCCTCCCCCCCCCCCTCACTCACTCTTTACCTCATAGTTATTAATTTTAATGCCCATTCTGCAAATTTGGAGGTTTTATATTTATGTTTGTTAGTCACCAACTAACTTATGTTTTTGTTTTAATTTTACTTTATCCCCTTGTTAATTTTACGAGTTTTTTTTTTTGGGGGGGGGGCATTTTTGCTGACTTGACATTGGCCTTCTAATTTTATGAGTTTACTTTGTTTTTGTTTTTAACGTCTTTACGAATTTGACATTGACCCTTTTATAATTTTCTGTTGTTGTTTGATTGTTTGTTTTTGTTGTTCTTTTTTCGCTGTATTTGATGCTAAAGTGCGAATTCGGCCCTTTTGGGCTTGTGATAGCCATTTTTCAGTAATAAATCTTATCTTAAGAAGAAATCAAGAAGGCTTTATTCATATAAACTATCGGAGAAAAAAAAGTAATGTGAAAATAAAAATAAATGTTTAATTACAGTTTGGTTAAGTTAATGTTTGGCGTCAATCAGATGACATCCTCAAATTTATGAAGATATCCCAAAATCAATTCAACTAAAAGAGGGGGGCCAACTAAGGAAATGACAATTTTATGGCTGTTATACAACAACAAAGGTACATATTATCATTAAAATATTCCACCACAGGAAAGGGATAGGGGGCTGACCCTCAAAACTGGCTTTGTATACAAAAAAACTCCAGTTCAAGAAGTAGGTTACCAAAATACGATTAAAAGGAAAAATAATTGTCAATTCTATTTTTAGATTGAAAAAAAAAACACTAAAGAAATCTTATCCTTATCCACTAAAGAAGTCTTTGACACTGATTATTTATTAGGCTCTCCTGCCCATGTTTCCTTCTTGCTTTTAAAAATAAGAGACAACTGAAATTCAGTTTTACATAACTATTAAATCCTGCTAGCATAGCTCTTATCTGTTTTTTTTTTATATAGAAAAATTAACTTCATATGCTTTACTCTGACAAAAATCTCCTTCTGTCAAATCTTACAGAAACGAAAGGTAGAAAACACCTGGTCCTGCAGTAAGTCATGATTTCAATGATGAGTAAGACTGTAATCTAGGAAAACCTATGCTTGATAGATCAGCTCATATTTCTTTTTAATACAATAATTTGTCATTAGTAAAATTTATTCAAAACCTCAAAATGTCATTAGTCTATGGACTTCAGTCTTGATCCAGCATTGATGCCATTTTTCTAGGGGTTTACAAAAGAGTGCTTGGTCTTTATAAGAGGCCCTAGACGGTCAATCATTTTGGTCAAAAGCTTCCGTCAATCAATTGGCTCAAGCATGATTGACCGTCTATGAACCTGTTTGACGCTTGAGTAAAGCGTAGATGGTGATTGATAGAAATTTTGAATGACTCGATCATTTCGATCAAAAGCAGTCTGTTAGATTAGCTTTAGTCAATATTGAAGGCTGATTAAAGCAAACGTCAATCGATTGACGGAAACTTTTGATCAAAATGATTCACTGTCTAGGGCCTCCTTAAAACACAACTAAAGGTAGTTTTTCCATAATCTTAATGAAGGAACAACTTACTCATGACACAAATTAAAAGTTGTTTTGAACTTTCTAGCAGAGAAATTTACATTGATGCTTCAATGCTATTTAGCTCATTCATGCTACGAAATAGTTTCCCAATAATGCACGTGACCAATTTAGCATATAATGTTCATAATTTTAATTACATTTACACTGCTATATTGTCATACTCCACAAATGTCTTTTTTCTCTTCATTACAGATACGCTACAATCATTGTAAAGGATTATGAGTATCTGATCCTAGAGGAGCGAGGTAAAGCATAGAAAAGAAGAGAGCTGAGACATGGTCAGGATAAAAGATGACCCGTCACTAGAATAATTTTTTTAAAGAGCCCTTAAGACAGGCTAGTTAGACACCCAAGAGTAGTCCAGGAAAAAATACGTAAAGTATTGTATTATATCGAATTAACGACGCTCCTTAGCTACTTAGGTCCTTGTGTCGGTCCTGCAGTGTGTTGCTACCGCTGGGTTCCATATTACCAAGCTGATATCAAACCCACTGTGCCACCACAGGACAAAACAGAAAGTGCCTTAAATCAAAGGATTTATAGGGAGGTGGCCAAAGTAGTTTTGCAAAAACTGTCTTAGAGGAGGAACCTTTGTACAGCATTGGTCTGAAGCAACTTGATCTCAAAAGGAGTTTATAGTAATAGGAAGAACTAAATCTTCTACCCAACCAATTAGCTTATTATGATCTCCAAGGAACCCTTAGATTCAATAACAGTTTCCAAAAGTGCTTTGGTATAGAAAAGAACCTTTTTCAAAATTTTGCTGAAAATTTTCAAATTGTCTTGTTAAAGAATTAATCTGCAGTAAAAGCTAAAAAGATAAACATATAAAAAGATTATCAAGACAATATTTAGGTCAAAATTGTTTTGTGATGGGGCAGGGTTATGCTTTAATTAATCACCAATCCCAGGAATCTTTTCATCCCTTACAACGAAACAAAAAGATGCCCTCCAAATGAACAAGATCCATCTCCATATTTAACCCAGTAAACTACCCATCTGACAGGTTGGTGTGCAAAACATGGGGTAGCATGGTAGCCATACTACTTGGCTGTTTTCATGGCCTAGTGAAATTTGTCGGCAGATTTTGTCAGAATATGCTATGGCTTCCACTATCCCCGAATTTGTTGGTGGCTTTTGGAATTTTGTCAAGTTCTACTACTGGCCGCTTTGGAACTTTTTGCATACCTGCTGACAGGTATATTCAGGATTCCATTTAATTAATGGTTTTCAAACCAATATATAATTAAGTCATTTTTAATATTTTTATCTAGTTTTTAAATTTGATAAATCGAAATTGGTTTGATTTTTCGTTTGTCTGATTGGTTTTTCGTTTCTTTTGATATTATTATTGTTTTGTATTTTTATCTTATTATATATTAGATTGTATTATCTTTTAAACCTTTAGGTTGTTTTTTTTGTACAAATTTTACAACTTCTTTTTTATTTTCATCTATTCAATTTTTATCACTTTTTGCTCTATTACCTAATTTTTCCTTATTTGTTTTTATATTTTATTTTAATCTTTTTAATTGCCAATTTGACAATACACACCATTCAGCAGTTGCTGCTTGCAACAACCGTGTTGAATTGAGTGTTTAAGCTATAATTTAAACATTATCAATTTAATCTTGGCCATCCTTCCATTATCTAAGCCTATTTTTCACATGTATGAAAATATAAAGAAGCTGATAAGGTTCCATACCTCTAAGCAAATGCAGGTCAATGTTTTCTCACTTAACGTGGTCAAAAATGGGATTCCTAATCAAATAAAATAGTAATTGCATTCATTGCTGACACCTTTCAGGCAAACTTCAACAAAGAATGTCAAACTACAAGATATTTTACAAGTTAAACAAGGCAGAACACCAGTGGATCCAGGAGGGGGCCTCCCCCACCCAACATTTTTTCTGGAACCCTTTTTTCTTTCTTTTTTCACTCTTTTTAAAGAATAAATTTGTCAATTTGGTTAATTATTGGCACATTTGTCACATTGCCCCCCCCCCCAAAAAAAAAACTTCGCTTTAGATTCGCCCCTGAGGTAGAATCAGTAGTCTGATGTTAGTGATTAATATAATCTGTTATTAGAAATTTCACGTTTCTTTGAAATTAAGATGGTAACAAACAGAAGCTTAAAAAGGAACTATTTCACAATTCAACCCTTGGGGTGGTTTTAGATCAACTTTCATCAAACAAATTTTTGAATAATTCTACCTTCTCAGAATAGGAAGTATTCATAGCTCCAATTCATAACTTTAAAATTACCCTTTTCAAATATGTTCAGAAAAGTGAATAGCCAAGCATCCACTTAAATTCCTAAAGTTTTAGGTTCAGTCGCCTCTCACTATATAATACTGGGCTACTCCTTAAAAAGCAATTTATTTCCAAGACAACCATGATATAATTTTAAGACAGGATGGCATACAACTTTTATTTCTTAAAAAAAAAAAAAAATCTCATAACTTTCATTTGTTTAAATACAAAAACGTGTATTTGAAACAAAAGAAGAAAATTGGTAAAGAAATGTATAATACTGATAGATTTCACAAGGTATTGTTGACAACCAAGAAAAAGAACTTACTGGTAGACGAACTAATCTGTTGGTAGAAATGTCAAGTTCCCTCACTTTTTTGTATGAAGCCTGAAAAGAAAAAAAAGTTAACACTTTATGAGTATTATAAATATAAAAGTACTTTTAATAATGAATGTTTTTAAACTTCAAAAATGAGAGAACGAAACAACAGCCAAAAAATAGAAAATTAGGAAAATGTGGATACTTTAATCAGTGAAAACAGCAAGGTGTGCTTATTGTAAGTAAGAAAGAATTCAACACACACAAAAACAAGCTAAAGTTGGAAGACAATCAAGACTTATAAAGAAGAAAATAACTAAGAAAAGTTAGGAAATAAACGAAAACAATTTTAAAAATAAAAACAAAACAACGATAGAAAATTTAAAAATATATACACCCCCAGGACAACACTTACAACGCCTACCCCCTGGTCCCTGGGGAGTTCTGTTGACACCCAAATCTTTGTTATCTAATTTTTGAACAATTTTCAAATAAAAATTGTTATCTAAATTGTTATCCGGCTATCTAAAAATTTGTAGCGGATGGGTTTGGGGAAAAAGGGCGTGGGGGGATGGCTAGTTGCCCTTAAATCTCTTGACTCTTCAAAAGCGAACTAGAACTTTAAATTTCTGATCAAATGAGCCCTGTATGAAGTTTATACAAGCATTCCTTTTATAAAAACCATACATGCCTTAAGGGCATAACCTAGAACGCCTTCCGCCGGGTCCAGGGGGGTTGTGTTGACACCAGAGTTTTCTTATCCAACCTTTGAACTATTTTTAACAAAATGTCTATCTCAAAATTTTCGTCAGATGGCTTTGGAAAAAGAAGGCGTGGAGGGAGGCAGTTGCCCTAAGATCTCTTTTGACTATTATAAAGTGAGCTCGAAATTTCAATTTCCAATCAAATGGCCCCTCTCTGAAGTTTATACGAGCATTCTTTTTTTAAAACCATATATGCCCCAGGGCTTAACTTACAATGCATGCCCCCAGGCCCTGGGGGGTTTTGTTGACACCCGAGTTTTTGTTATTTGACTTTTGAACAATTTATAAGTTAATGGCTGTCTCAAATTTTTATCGGATGCATTTGGGGAAAAAGAGGCATGTGGGGGGGGGGGCTAGTTGCCCTCCAATCTCTTTTGACCCTCAAAAACTGAACTAGAACTTTCAATTTCCAATCAAATGAGCCCTCTCTGAAGTTTTTACAAGCATCCCTTCCATAAGAACCATATATTCTCCCAGAACATAATTTACAACGCCTGCCCTCGGGCCTCAGGGGGCTGTGTTCGCCCTGGAGTTTTTGCTACATGGTCTTTGAGCTATTAAAAAAAAAAAAAAATGGCTAACTCAAAGTTCCTATGGGATGGGTTTGCGGAAAAGGCGTGGAGGGGGAGGGGGGCTAGGTACCCTCCAATCTCTTTTGACTCTTAAAAAGTGAACTAGAACTTTCAATTTCCAATCAAATGAGCCCTCTTTGAAGTTTATACAAGCATCCCTTCAATAAAACCATATATGCCCCCAGGGCATAACTTACAACACCTGAACCTGGGCCCTGGGGTGTTGTGTCAACATCAGAATTTTTTTTATATGATCTTTGAACTATTTTCAACAAAATAGCAATGTCAAAAAATTTTATCGAATGCATTTGGGAAAAACGGCATGGGGGGGGATATTACCCTCTAAAATCTTTTGAGCCTTAAAAGTGGACTAGAGCTTTCAATTGCCAATCAAATGAGTCCTCTGTGAAGTTTATACAAGCATTCCTTCCATAGAAACCATATATGACCCCAGGGAATAACTTATAACCCTTGCCCTGAAGACTGTGAGGGGAGTGTCCGGCTCAAAGACATAATTTCCAGAACTTTCAACTACGTTGAACAAAATGGTTACCTCAAAATTTTGATTGGATGTGTTTGGGGAACTGGTGGGCGTGGAATGGGTATTAGTTGCCTTCCAATCACTTTCAACTATTAAAAAGGGCACTAGCCATTTAAATTTCCAATCAAATGAGCCCTTTTTGAATTTTCTACAACAACGCTTTCTATAAAAACCTTATACACCCCAGGGCATAACTTACAACCCGTGTCCTGAGGGCTGGGAGGGGGTTGTTATCCTCAAAGACCTAATTTCCCGAATTTTCAACTACGTTGAACAAAATGGCTATCTCAAAATTTTGATTGGACGTGTTTGGGGAAAAGGTGGGCGTGAGAGGGGGGTTAGTTGCCCTCCAACCACTTTCGACTATTAAAAAGGGCAAAACCCTTTGAATTTTCAATCGAATGAGTCCTTCTTGAAGTTTCTATGACCAAACTTTCAATAAAAACCTTATACACCCCAGGGCATAACTTACAACCCGTGTCCTGAGGGCTGTGGGGAGAGTGTCCTCCATAAAAACATAATTTCTATTTGGAAATCAACTATGTATATCAAAATGGCTATCTCAAAATTTTGATTGGATGTGTTTGGGGAAATGGTGGGCAGGGAAGGGGTGTTAGTTGCCTTCCAATCACATTTGACCCTTAAGAAGGGCATTAGAACTCTTGATTCCAATTGAATGAGCCCCCTTTCAAGTTTATACGACGATCCCTTCCATATGAAGTGCTTTTGGGAAAAAAGTAAATAAACAAATAATAAAACATTGGAATTGTATGCCCTTTACTATACAAAACGCTATAGCGTTACCTCTGACATTGCATGTGGTTAATGAAGATGGTGCTTTGATTCCTACTGTTCCAGTTGTTGATGCAAGGGTAGAAGATGCTAGGCTAATCCTATTCCTGGCAAAACCATCCAAGTTAAAGGGATTACTAATGAATGGCCCTTTTTAATTGCAGCTTTATGCAACAATCTCCTTTTTTCATGTATTTGAATGCTGGAGAAAGATAGAATATTAAGAATGAAACAGATTAGCCCTATAAAAGCATTGCATTAATGCTAATCCTCCTGATCAGTTTTCTTTAAGGTAAAAAAAAAAGGTAAAGAATATGGCATTGGACTTTACAGTCCCCACCGGCGGTGCTGATCTCTGTTTCTTGGCCTTTAGTCAGGAAGGGCAATGGGGGGGGGGGTTAAGGGCCAGCCATCATGTGCTTTCGCACACCCTTACTGTTTACCTTCCCCATAACCTTCCTTCCTTCCCATTTTTTGAACCCAGCCCTTTCTCCCAAGGGCTGCAAAGAAGGGAGAACAGTGACTCTGTGGTAAGTTCTCCTATCTCCTCTTGGAATTAGCATAAGAATCAAATAAAATATGAAACATGGTGGAAAATTATGCAGCCATGAAGACTATAAGAATTGAAAACCCATTTCGAAATTTAAGGCTATGAAATACAGTTAAATTTTAATAAAACGTAAGAATATGAATTAAATTGTTTTTTTGGTCATGGTCTGAGGAAAAAGGCATCAGAACTCCTGTGTTAAAAAAACAAACGAAAAGAGTCAAATAAGCAAAAAGGGAAGAGGACTTAGGAGGAAGGCCTATGGCCACTTAGAACAAAATAAGGATTATGTGGATTAACAAACCCACACAAAGCATGTATTGGTCATTAGACTGAAAAATCTTCTATTTCAATTTTCAGTCTTGAAAAATATGTAAATGCTTTAGTATTGAATTAGAGTTCATAGAGTTAACAGCTAAATAAGTTTCAATTCAGTCGGATAAAACACATGCTTAAAATCTCAACAGCTTAGCTTGCGTAAATAACAAGTTTGACCACTACTGTGTATTAGTGATTTGTTATAGCTGTGACGTCAGAATCTTTTAAATTAGAGACATAGCGATCTATCATTCAACGAGTGAACTTAATTGACTAGTTATACCGGTCTTAGACTCTGTCATTTGGATACTGCTTGGATACTTGCCAGTAAGTCTGTATTTAATGAAATTCTAAATGAAAACATAAATCTCACCTGAGAGCGGATTTTATAGCTAAGGAAATATGTCGTCAGTCAGCCAGAAAACTTTTGACGATGGAATGAAGGCACTGGGAAAGAAACTAGATCTCATAATTAACCAACAAAAAGAGTTTGCTGTTACACTGTCCTCGATTTCGGATGAGGTTCAGACTTTGAAAAATGAATCGAAGTCTCGTGATGCGAAGATTGCTAGTCTAGAAAGCCAGCTTGAGGAGCAAAAGTCAAAGTTTGATACAATCGAAACGAAACTGCTGGAAATCGAAGTAAAAGACCGAAAACTCAACTTAATCATCTTCGGATTACCGAAAGAGAAAAACCAACAGTCAGTTCTCACGAATGTGTCTACGTTACTGACATCAAAAATGGAAATCACGGATAAAATCCGATTATCACAGTGCTACCGAGTGCCTCAGAAGTCAAATGTGTCTAGCCGTAAGCCGTACACCCCTCCAGTTTTTGTAACAGTGTCGACAGAAAAAGATATTCTATCAATCTTCAGTTCAATATCAAAGCTGAAAGGAACTGGGGTCCGGATTTGCACGGACTTGCCACCCAAATTAAACTCTATTAGAAACGAGTTACTGACTAAGGGTAAGGAAATGCGTGAGAATGGATCCGCTCAACTCACACGAGTGAAACAAAAAGGGGCTAGACTCTGGCTAGAGTATAAATCGGATTCTGATTCGCAGTGGGCAAAAGCATAAGAAATATTAAAGGCGACTAGTGTATGATGTTAGATCAATCCCGCTCTAGATTGATAATTGTTTCGTTTTTGTGTTTGAGATATGTTGATTTTTTATGTTGATGTGTTATTTAGGCTAGCTTGGTTCAAGTTTATTTTGATTATTCCTTCCCCAGTTATTTCTGTTCTACTTATACCTTCTCAACTTGGGTCTTCTCGAAGGATGATAAGCATAGTTGGTTTTCATGACTCGGCAGTGGTACGGGCTCCTTATCACGCGGGCTTACTGGCGCGGGGTGGGATCTTTCGATTATTACTTAGTTGACTTTAAAGTTTGCGGGTGCGGGGGGGACCGATAGACTGGTGGCTTTGGAGGGGAAACCCCTTAACCTATCTTTACTTTCTGAAACTTTTCATGTATTCGGTCAAAGAGAAAATAACACTTTTTCTAAAATAAAACCGTCATCGTACGTTTCTCCTGATGAAATAAACAGACTTGAAGATAATTCATTGCGAATGGGGTTTGTGAATGTACAAGGACTCATGAGTTCTATTGATGAACTAACAAATTTATTGCCAGCAAATCAAATTGACATTTTGAGGATTTGTGAAACATTTATTAATGATAAGACACATTATAATGTGAAAATCCCGGGATATAAATTCGTTGATAAGAATCGACTAGTCCATGAAAAAGGTGGTCTTGGGTTATTTTTGAATGATGGAGCGCAGTTTGAGCGACTGCCAGAACTGGAAAAATATAATGTTGAAAAAGTGTGTGAAATACTGGCGGTTGAATGTTGGCTTGGGACTAAAAAAATTCAAGTTTGTGTTGTGTATAAGCCCCCGTCGGCCCCAATACCGCTTTTTTTGCAATCTCTGGAGTCTTTACTAGCATCTTTGGATGATAAGGATGTTGTGGTTATGGGGGATTTTAATATAAATCTACTAGAATTTAATGAAAATACCCATACAACAGAATTTATTACATTAATGTCATCGAATTCCCTAATTCCTTCGTGTACAATTCCAACGCGTGTTGCATCGACTAGTGCAACTCTCATTGACACCATATTTTTAACAACACCAGCCACGTCTTCACAGGTTGTTCTGACGGATTTTTCTGATCATTTTTTTTTTAATTTCTGATGTGAGATACCAGATTCATAAAATAAAATCACCAGAAACAGCAACCCGGATTATTAATAAAAAAAAATCTAGTATGTTTAAAGGATAAACTGAATTTAACTGATTGGTCTCCTGTATTTGATGCTGATGAAATAAACTCTGCGACGGATTATTTTTTAGAGGGATTTCATGCTGCACTTGATGAGTCGTGCCCAAGAGTAAATAAAAGAAAACGGAAATATAATCAGCCCATCCAACCATGGGTATCGCCAGCCCTTTTGACATCAATAAAACATAAAAACAATCTCTATAAAACTTTAATATCTTTCGAAAGTGAAGAAAATAGAAGAACCTTCAAAAATTATAAAAACCTACTTTCAAAAATAATACGCAATGCTAAAATGAAATTTTATTTCGATTCTTTTAATGAAGTAAGCAAGTCCCCAAAGAAAACTTGGGAACTAATCAACTCATGTTTAAATCGATCGCGGACGTCTTCTTCACCATCAAAAATACGGGATGCCCATGGTAATACAATTGAAAGGGAACTTGAAATGGCAAATTACATAAATTTTCATTTCGTGTCAATCGGGCAGTCAATAGCTAATAAGCTCCAACATAATATGTCCCATGGGCAATATAATTATCCTAAGTACCTAGGAAGTCCTTCTGAGAATTCTATGTTTTTAACTCCGGTAACACAAGAAGAGCTTGCTAAGGTTGTTAAGCTTTTAAATAATGGAAATTCCCCGGGGATTCATGAGTCGTCGACCAATATTGTTAAAGCCATTTTTCCTAGTATTAATAAAGTTATGTGTCATTTAATAAATCTGTCATTTAGATCTGGAACTTTTCCGGATTCTTTTAAAAAAGCGAAAGTGTTACCACTATATAAAAGTGGTGACCGGACTAATTGCTCAAATTGAGACCCATTTCTATTCTTTCGGGTTTTTCTAAAGTAATGGAGCGTTGTTTTTATAATCGAATGTATAATTTTCTCTGTTCAAAAGATTATTTTTCAAAAACTCAATATGGATTTAGAAAAGAGCATAGTATGCAGGATGCTATATTAACTATGGTACAATTTATTCATGAGTGTCTGGACAAAAAATGGATCCCGGCGAGTATATTTTTGGACCTTGAGAAGGCCTTTGATTCGTTAAGCCATGAAATATTGTTGTATAAATTAAACCACGGTGGAATACGAGGACCAGCGCACGATTTTATCGCATCTTACCTAAGTCGTCGCTCCCAAGTGACTATGATCAATGGCACAGTTTCGGATCCATGTCTGTTGTCAAATATTGGTGTCCCGCAAGGCTCAATCCTGGGACCACTGCTTTTTTTAATATATATAAATGACCTTCCATCAGCGACAGAAAACCTTGTTCTGAATGTTCTTTTCGCTGATGATACCGGATCATCACTTACTGGATATTCGGAAGAGGATCTCAATGAGAAGCTGCAAATCGTATTTTCACAACTTCTTGTATGGCTAAAAGCTAATCGTTTGTCACTTAATGCATCAAAAACCAAATTTATCATTTATAGTAGAATTGGGCAGAATGCTCAAAGAATTTCAACTATATTTGATCATGCTACAAATATTCAAATTCAAAGGGTAACTTCGTTCCGGTATCTGGGTATTATTATTGATGAAAATCTGTCATATAAAGAATATTGTAATAGATTACGGGTTAAAGTTGCTCAGGGGGTTGGTATAATGCGAAGGTTTCAGCATTTTTTTCCATATGAAATCCTACGTCTAGTTTATTTTGCGTTGGTTCATTCCCATCTTACGTATTGTCCTCTGATATATTTGGCAACATTCAGATGTCATGTGAAACCGATACAAATTCTTCAAAATCGGGCTCTTCTAATTTTAAAGAATTATTTACCATCACCGTCTTCGTATCCTAATAAGAGTAAAACTGAAACTCTATATCTTCTAACTAATATGTTGCCTGTTTCACAGATATTCACCCTCAATTCTTTTTTATTTAAGGTAAAATATGACTGGTCGGAACTACCTACGTACTTTCGTTTGAAAAATTTTTTCCCTGTGCAACATGCCCATTCTTATGAAACCCAACATAAATGGAACATTCAGCACCTAAAATTAAGCACAGAGAGATCAAGGTTCTCGCCCTTATTTTCAATCACGGGTTCATGGTGTCTTCATCTACCATTTATTGATTGCAGCAAATCTCTTCCAAATATAAAAAAGCAACTTCATTCTATCCTTATAAATAATTTTAAGAATTAATAATATATTGAAAATCTGGGTACATTTGATATTATTGTTTTGCCCTGTGAGATGCCGGTTATCGGTTACCCTTATTCGCCCGTTGGTATTTTTTATTTTTTTTTATTGGTATTTTCGGTTGATCTTTGCCCGTTGTCGGTGGGTTTGTGGGGTGGGTGTCCGTCTATTGGTGAGTCATGGAATAACTCTTATTTATTATTTTGTTGTTAAACAGGTTTATTCCGATTAATGTACCGGGTTTTTGTCATTCGACCTTGTGTCTCCGGCGTTTACCCTGTATTTATGTCTATTTTGTACAGATATTTTAAAATTAAACCTTGAACCTTGAAGTTCAAAATTTGTGAATTAAACAAACTTTTCAAATTAATTTGCTTAAGACCTTAGAATAACTTCTAAGCCAAAGCATTAATAATCCCTTTTATGAAAAAGACCAACATTCAGAAGAAACCTCAGTCACTGCACCCATAATCACCTTGCTTGAAATTGGGTTGGAGTCCTTTAATAACCTTGACCAGATTTCTGATGCTAGAAAGTTGGACTTAATATGTAGGCAATGGAAACCAGGAAAGGACTATGAATTTCCTAAAATAGTTAACTGGAATATTAATGGTATAGTGAAAAAACGTTATCATTTTCAAAGTAAGTGGCTCCAAAAGCATTCATCATTGATGTTCAAGTCTTCAAAAAAGGGTGCATTCTATAAATACTGTTTGCTATTTGCCAAACGTGAGACCAGTAAAGGCCACATCAGATGCTTGAATGCTTAGTTTAAAAGCTATATACTGACCTTAAGGATATTCTTGCTGACTTCAATTATCATGATGAGAAACTGTATTATGTTACTGTAGTACAAAAATCTATGATGTTTATCAGAGGCAACGCTGTAGCGTTGCCTTTAGTAAAGGCCATATGGCTCCAATGTTTTATTAATTATTATTTTTTTCCACAGAGGCACTTCATACAGAAGGGGTCGTCATAGAAACTTCAAAGGGGGCTCATTCGATTGGAAATTGAGAGTTCTAGTGCCCTTTTTAATAGTCGAAAATGATTGGAGGGCAACTAGCCCCCCCATGCCCATCATTCCCCCAAACAGATCCAATCAAAATTTCGAGACAGCCATTTTGTTCAGCATAGTTGATTTGCAGATAGAAAATATATTTTTGAGGAGGAAACTCCCCCACAGCCCCCAGGGCAAGAGTTTCAAGTTATACCCTGGGGGCATATAAGGTTTTTATAGAAGGCGTTGTTGTAGAAACTTCAAAAAAGGCTTATTCGATTGGAAATTCAAAGGGATAGTGCCCCTTTTCATAGTCAAAAGTGATTGGAGGGCAACAAGCCCCTTCCCCGCTCCCATCATTCCCCCAAACACATCCAATCAAAATTTTGAGATAGCCATTTTGTTCAGCATAGCTGATTTCCAGATAGAAAATATGTTTTTGAGGAGGACAATCCCCCAAAACCCTCAGGGCAAGGGTTTTAAGTTATGCCCTGGGGGCATATAAGGTTTTTATAGAAGGTGTTGTTGTAGAAACTTTAAAAAAGGAAACTTTAGAAACTTTGATTAGAAATTCAAAGGGCTAGTGCCCTTTTTAATAGTCAAAAGTGATTGGAGGGCAACTAGCCCCCCCCCTGCCCATCATTCCCCCAAACACATCCAATCAAAATTTTGAGATAGCCATTTTGTTCAGTATAGATGATTTCCAGATAGAAAATGTTTTTGAGGAGGACACTCCCCCACAACCCTTAGGGCAAGGGTTTTAATTTATGTCCTGGGGGCATATAAGGTTTTTATAGAAGGCATTGTCGTAGAAACTTCAAAAAAGGCTCATTCAATTGGAAATTCAAAGGGCTAGTGCCCTTTTTAATAGTCAAAAGTGTTTGGAGAGCAACGAGCCCCCTCCCCAAGCCCATCATTTACCCAAACACATTCAATCAAAATTTTGAGAGCCATTTTGTTCAGCACAGTTGATTTTCAGATACAAAATATGTTTTTGAGGAGAACACTCCCCCACAATCTCAAGGCAAGGGTTTTAACTTATACCCTGGGGGCATATAAGGTTTTTATAGAAGGCCATGTTGCAGAAACTTCAAAAAGGCTTATTTGATTGGAAATTCAAAGGGATAGTGCCCCTTTTCATAGTCAAAAGTGATTGGAGGGCAACTAGCCCCTCCGCCGCGCCCATCATTCCCCCAAACACATCAAATCAAAATTCTGAGATAGCCATTTTGTTCAGCATAGCTGATTTCCAGATAGAAAATATGTTTTTGAGGAGGACAATCCCCCAAAACCCTCAGGGCAAGGGTTTTAAGTTATGCCCTGGGGGCATATAAGGTTTTTATAGAAGGTGTTGTTGTAGAAACTTTAAAAAAGGAAACTTTAGAAACTTTGATTAGAAATTCAAAGGGCTAGTGCCCTTTTTAATAGTCAAAAGTGATTGGAGGGCAACTAGCCCCCCCCCCCTGCCCATCATTCCCCCAAACACATCCAATCAAAATTTTGAGATAGCCATTTTGTTCAGCATAGATGATTTCCAGATAGAGAATATGTTTTTGAGGAGGACACTCCCCGAAAACCCTTAGGACAAGGGTTTTAATTTATGTCCTGGGGCATATAAGGTTTTTATAGAAGGCATTGTTGTAGAAACTTCAAAAAAGGCTCATTCAATTGGAAATTCAAAGGGCTAGTGCCCTTTTTAATAGTCAAAAGTGTTTGGAGGGCAACTAACCCCCTCCCCACGCCCATCATTCCCCAAACACATCAAATCAAAATTTTGAGATAGCCATTTTGTTCAGCACAGTTGATTTTCAGATAAAAAATTTGTTTTTGAGGAGAACACTCCCCCACAACCCTCAAGGCAAGGGTTTTAACTTATACCCTGGGGGCATATAAGGTTTTTTATAGAAGGTCATGTTGCAGAAACTTCAAAAAGGCTCATTCGATTGGAAATTCAAAGGGCTAGTCCCTTTTTAACAGTTGAAAGTGATTTGAGGGCAACTAACCCCCCTCTCATGCCCACCTTTTCCCTAAACACATCCAATCAAATTTTGAGACAGCCATTTTATTAAACATAGTTTTAAGTTCTGGAAATTAGGTCTCTGAGGATGACAACTCCCCCACAGCCCTCAGGGCAAGGGTTGTAAGTTATGCCCTGGGGGCATATAAGGTTTTGTATAGACAACATTGTTGTATAAACTTCAGAGAGGGCTCATTTGAATGGAAATTGAAAGTTCTAGTTCAATTTTTAAGAGTCAAAAGAGATTGGAGGGCACCTAGCCCCCCCCTCCATGCCCTTTTTTCCTCAAACCCATCTGATAAGAACTTTGAGATATCTTTTTTTAAAAATAGTTCAAAGATCATATAACAAAAACTCAGGGGTCAACAAAGCCCCCCAGGGCCCAAGGGCAGGTGTTGTAAGTTATGCCCTTGAGGAATATATGGTTCTTATTGAAGGGATGCTTGTAAAAAATTCAGATATGGCTCATTTGATTGGAAATTGAAAGTTCTAGTTAAGTTTTTCCAAGTCAAAACATATTGGAGGGCAACTAGCCCCCCATGCCCCTTTTCCCCAAATGCATCCAATAAAAATTTTGAGATAGGCATTAAGTTAAAAATTTCTCAAAAGTCAGATAATAAAAACTCAGGTGTCATCACAACCCCCCAGGGCCCAGGGGCAGGCATTGTAAGTTATGCCCTGGGGCATATATTTTTTGCATGAAAGGGATGCTTGTATAAACTTCAGAGAGGGCTATTTGATTGGATATTGAAATCCAGCCCTTTTTAAGAATCAAAAGTGATCAGAGGGCAACTGGCCCTCCAAGCCCTTTTCCCCAAAATACATCTGATAAAAAATTTGAGATAGCAATTTCGTTAAAAATAGTTCAAAGATCATATAACAAAACTGCTTTACATATGTTCATTTTGTTAAAAATAGTTCAAAGGTCAGATAAGAAAAACTTCTGTGTTGACACAACCCCCCCAGGGCCAGGGCAGGCATTGTAAGTATTGCTCTGGGGGCATATATGGTTCTTATGGAAAGTATGCTTGTATAAACTTCAGAGAGGGTTCATTTGAATGGAAATTAAAAGTTGTAGTTCATTTTCTTGGTGTAAAAAAGATCAGAGGCCAACTAGCCCCTCCCATCCTCCACACCTTTGGGCGTATTGGATGGATAAACCCATCCAATAAAAATTTCAGGTGACCATTTTGTTAAAAATAGTTCAATCATCAGACATTGAAACTCCAGGGTCAACACAACCTCCCAGGGCCCAGTGACGGTGTTGTAAGTTATTAATTAAAAATACTTTTTTCACAAAATAAGTTTTTCAAAGAAAAGTAAAGAATTCCATTAAACAATAAATGAGCAAAAATAAAATCAAATAATCTACCAAGCTCAAAACTACCAAAAATCAGCATCAATAAATAAATGAAACCCAAAATGAACAGAAATTACAATAAATAACCAAGTCAAACTCAAAACAAGCAGAAATTAACATAAGTTGGGTGCAAAACCCCTATGCCTTCCCAAGGCCTGAACAAAATTTGCACTTTACTGAAAAAAATAAAAAAGTTTTAATAACTTTAATAAATCAAATAATTTTAACATTTTAATTACTAAATATCAGTATATGTATATTAAACTGACAATGCACATTCATTTGTATTTTTTCAGTAAAGTGCAAATTTTGTTCTGGCCTTGGGAAGGCATAGGGGTTTTACACCCAACTTATGTTAATTTCTGCTTGTTTTGAGTTTGACTCAGCTAATTATTGTAATTTCTGTTTGTTTTGGGTTTCATTTATTTATTGATGCTGGTTTGTGGTAGTTTCAAGCTTGGTAGATTATTTTATTTTTGCTCATTTTTGTTTAATGGAGTTCTTTACTTTTTTTTGAAAAACTTATTTTGTGGAAAAAGTTTTTTTAATTCATTTCTGTTTGTTTTATATTGACATAGTCTTTTCAGGGAAAAAGAAAATAACACTTTAAATCTTTTCATTTTTTAAGACTTTATAGTGCCTTGTGCTTGCCAACTCTAGCTTTAAGGCCTTGATGCCAATCTGGAGGAACAAAAATTTGTCAACACTGCTTAAAACAAGACTCTCCAATACACTGATCATCCCAATTGCCATTTATGTTTGTAAATCATGGACCCTCGAAACAGATGACCAATGTTGCCTAGCTGCATATGAAACAAAGTCACTTTGCCATATTGCAGGCATTACATACCTGGACAGGGTCTCTAATATTAGGCTCTTTGAAAACCTTGAGATCAAACACACCATACTTGACAGAATAAAACTGCCAAAACTTAGGCGGCTAGGCCACATCCAGCATAAAGAAAATTCCTGTCTTCCAAAAATAGTCCTTCCATGGTTGTGTGCATGGTTCTTGCCCCAGAGTTCAGCCCCCAAAGAGATGGAAAGAAAATTTCTCTACACTCAACCTGCTGCAACTTCTATCCCTGTCTGAAGATGGATGCTCATACAGACACCACATCAATAACATAGTGAATAAAGAGGCCCCAAAACAACCTTCTAGGATGGATGGGACTTAAGTCAGTAAGTCAAGTCAAGTATGTCATTTTTTGATCTTTAAAACCTCATAAATTGGGATTGACCAAAGTTGTGAAGCTGAAAATGTTTTTTCTTTTACTTCATTGAAGCAGAAGATCTAATTTGCAGGATTCACTTTTATACCATAAAGATTTTTAAAGGTCATCAAAGGTCACTTCCCTCTAGAGGGAGGAGTAGAAGTAGTTACTTCAAAATGCCATCCCAGGACATACTTTAGTATATAGACCTGTCTCTGAAAGTTTCAATTTCTTAACTGAACCCCTTTCCAAGATAGCAAAAAGAAGCTAAACTAGCATTTTACTGCTAAGTTACATTATTATCCAACTAGGTAGATATTCTTGCTGTGCCTAAGAGAAAAAATTTATCTGGCTTGATGGAAATAAACCCCAAACTGCTTAGAGAACCTTCTTATCTGCACATTTGGATATGTATCCAAAACACTAAGCTACATTATTATCCAACTAGGTAGATATTATTGTTGTGCCCAAGAGAAACAATTTATCTGGTTAGTTGGATATTAACCCAAAGCTGCTTAGAGAATCTCCTTATCTGCCTAGTTGGATGTATATCAGAAACACTAAGCTACATTATTATCCAACTAGGTAGATATTCTCTCTGTGCCTAAAAGAGACAATTTATCTGGCTAGTGGGATATTACCCCAAACTGCTTAAAGAATCTTCTTATCTGCCTAGTTGGATATATATATCAGAAACACTAAGCTATATGATTATCCAACAAGGTAGATATTCTTGCTGTGCCTAAGGGCAACAATTTATCTGGCTAGTTGGACATTAACCTCAAACTGCTTAGAGAATCTTCTTGTATGCCTAGTTGCATATATATA
>JAQQPU010010955.1:0-10118 GCA_029168905.1 Artemia sp. Kazakhstan ARC1039 | reverse complement strand
ATATATATATAGGCCTATATCAGAAACACTAAGCTATATGATTATCCAACAAAGTAGATATTCTTGCTGTGCCTAACAGAAACAGTTTATCTGGCTAGTTGGATATTAACTCAAAACTGCTTAGAGAATCTTCTTATCTGCCTATTTTGATAAATATCCAACTAGGTAGATAGGCTATTCTGTATATTGCATAGGCAGTCAAATATTCAGCTAGGTAGGTAAAGGTGTAAGAGTGTTTTAAATATTGTAAATGCAAAGACAAACCACTCATTGCCATCCATTTATCTCTTGCAAATACCTGTTTGACTGGGTTTCCATTAGTAGCCTAGTTCATTGTAAAGTATATAGCATTGTGCACAATAAAATGCACAAGTACCTGCAAATATATACCCAGAATTTTAATATACCCTGCATTGTTGACAGCAAAGTTTTGAATAAAAAAATCCAGCATTAGCCTATTTTTGTCAACATCATTTGAAAAACTTGAAAATAATAGGAAAATGGTTTATATTTGAGTTGCCTAATAAATGAGGTTTGAATTGTTATAAATAATTAAGCTATTTTTGGAGTATATTTCTAGGCCTACACCTATTCAAAAACTTAGCCTATTTATAAACTAGGGATAGGTTTATGTTTTTAACCACTTTTCAATAATTTAACTAGGGTAGTGTTGATAACTTATTTGTGTGGTTACAAAAATGAAATACCTTAGGGGCCCCTTTAAGGGCTCAAGATGCAACTAGCCCCAGCAGCAATTATTGACTTAGGCTACAAAAGAGCATAAAAAGGTATTAAATGCCATTTGTCTTTCATCTTAGCTAAATCATAGTGCCACCTAGAAATTCCCCTCATTTCTTCCAGAAGTAATTATAGAACTATGAAAGATCATAAAAAAAGACAGGCCTAGCCTAAAGTGATGTAGGCCTATTCACTTTCATCCTAGCTCTGATATATAACCTACCTTATCTTTCATTGGAACTTCAGTTAGCTGTAAAAAACTAAGGTCCATCATGCCTCCTTCTATTTTGTCCTTAACTTCAACTTGCTTTTTTGTACTTGTCATCTTGGAACACAATTTTGGCTACACTATAATATTTTTACTTTCTTCCATAAAAGGCTGGGTACACGTAGCTGATTTCGGGAACTGATTTCCAAATCAGCGCCGATTTTAAAAGAAATCAGTGTCGATTTAAGCTTGAAAAATTTTCTAGTTTTCGGCGCCGATTTACAAATCAGCGCCGATTTTCATCATGATCATCACATTAAAAATAGGTATACATATAAACAGTCAGCCCGAGATGTCTGTGGTGAAAGACCCTACTACTGAGCTGAGAACTAAACTGATAATTAAGCTGAGATCAATTATGCAACTATTAATAAACTCCAGCCAACTATTTATGTCCATTATTTTTTGTTTTGAAAATCTTGTGCAATAAATTTTTCTTTCAACCAATTTTTCTTACCGCTATCGTTTGTCCACTGATGTTGAAATTGGTTTCCGAAATCATCTACGTGTACCCAGCCCTTAAGTACTGCATTCATTTTCGCTGTTCGTCGTTGTAGTTCCAAGAAGATGTTTATAAAGCGTTTTATTTTGCCGTTCTAAAAACATCGTTCTAGCTGAAAAAATGGCTTAAAGCCAAATTCCATTTGGCATATTCTGCAAATCTGAACCGCCAATTCGCAAATTTTATTTTAATGGAGACTTCTTTTCCGGCTACGTATTGGCAGTTTGCAGATACAGCAACCTTTGACGTTGCTTTTTCTGCAATATGGTAGAATGGCAGAATCTGCCAAATGGAGACTGGCTTTTATAAGCTTTACTACTGTTCAGACAGACAGGGGCGTTGCGAAAAACACGATACTGTGGGTTTTCTGCACCGCATCGCCACAGCGGTGAAACGGCAGACTCTGTTCACTTCAAAAGTTTAACTTCCTAACTATATCAATAGGTCTTGTATTCCAAATTTACCAAGATCTTTGGAGTTGGTCACTTTTTCTGCATCTGAGTCAATAAAATTCAATTTTTTAAACCATTTTTCCCTGCGTGATTCCTGACATAGGATATTGTATTTTCCCCATGACTCTCACCCAGCTAAAATTCATAGTTCAGATCTACACAACCTAAGGCTATTAGAGTGAAATTACCAAATCAACATTTGAATTTTTAAGAAAAGAGTGGGAACACAAAAAATAAAAGAGATATCTCCCCCATTTTTTGGTGGATTGTGAGCTTTGTTCTCCCTTTGGGGGATAGCTTGCTTTTAAAACAGTCCAGTATACTGTTCATCACATACTATTGGGCAAATTCGTCTCTCTCAAGATTTCCTCCCAAGCCTTCTGAGTTAAATTACATATTTCATGCTTAATATTTGATGAAATTTAAAAGCTGAAATTTGCCTTTCAACTGCCTCCATGTTGTTTTCTTCCACAATCCGCAAGTTTTTTAATCGCATGCGTTGGTTATTTTCAGCACCTGCATTGTTTTTTTCAACGCATGCGTTTTATGGACACCATGAGAATAAGCGATTAGAGACGCATGTGTTCCTCCGCAAAAAGCGATCCGCAGTGGTTTTCAGCAGATCCGTGCTCTCTGTGAATAGCAAGTTTCCTTAGCCAGATTAAATTTTAAACCACAGATAGTATTTCAATCAGCCAGATAGCATTTCAACCGCAACGAAAATGAAAAGGACAGTACTGGATGCAGCAAGACAAGCATTAGAGTTGCCAGAGGAAAAAAGGGATTCTGGAAATGAAATCTAGCTAGAAACTGTAGCAGACAGTGTCATATTAGGAACCTCACAGCTATGTTTTGCACTTACTGCTGGGGAATTTTTTGGAGCTAACACAGAAAAAAAAATTAAGCATCACATTTACTGAAAATTTGCCTTTTAACAGTGCTAAGTTTTAGAAAATTATGTAAATTTTTTTAATGCTGATTCCGTGAACTTATTTATAAAATCTTTATTATTTTATAGCATTTTAGAATGAGCATAAGCCAACCATGGGAATACTGCTGTTAAAAAAATGATTTTTGAGATACACAAATACCAACTTGAATCAAAATAAAGTTGTCATCACATCATAGCTAATTAGAGGTCAAATCTGACATGATCATTTTTTCAGGATTCTATCCAAATGATGTTATTTCTCGTTACTGACAGATATCCTATCATTCATCCATCCATCCTAGGGCAGAACTAAAGTAAAAAGTTATAGAACTAAGGGATGATCAATATTTTTAGGATGACCCACGACAAACAATATCTACTGGACTTCTACGAAAAATGCTGGACAGAATTTGTTTGGACTTATAGGGGAACAAATGGCCTAAGCCTAATAAGCTTGGCTCCTTAATCTCAGGCGTCTCTATTTTACCACCTTTAGGCTGCCCAAAGATTAAACAAAAATTTTAAGTACTGACTTAAGCCACAGAAGCTTTCTATTACACCCATTAAATGTAAGATTGAATTATAAGTAAGATGGTCCTTACCTTAGTCTGATCTGTGGAACTATAGAGTCATGTGATGTATTTGCATGTATAATTGAGTGAATTGAGAAATGAAGCGTAGTGAAAGTAGATGTTTGATGGGAGATGGCTTGTGAATGTATTGAGGGATGAATATTTTGCAAGATTTAAAACTAAGTACAATTGCTCAGGTTGGCAATGGAGTAGAGAAGAATAATTTTTCCATTTTATTCTTTGTTTCTGTTATGCTTATGCTATGTAAAGTAATTAAAAGTTATTTTTATTTCTTTGCTTTTTATTGCAACGGCCCTTGGGCGCTAGTGCAATAAAATTTACTTATGTGTATCCATTTTAATTAAACAGACAGAAGATCTTTGCCTTCTAGCATCAATAAATTCAAATGTTATTTTGTGACCAGTGACTCTAAAGTGGGTCATCACTTTGTAAATGAACCTCTGATATGAATGAGTTATTTGAAAAAAAAAGTGTATAAATTTAATTATAAAAAAAACTCTTGTAGAAAACAAACAAGAGAAATAAATAAAGAAAAGTAACCTTTTTCACCCATCAAACATAAGGTCACATATGTAGGGCACCCTTAAGATAGAAATGAACAAAGCTTCAATTATGTATCTGTGTTCCTTAAACAAACAAAAGGGATAAACCTCCAAGCTTTGACAAAATCAATCTCGCTTTTGGGTTATTTCTTTTCAAAGGAAACTTTCCTTGGATTTTTTCTATCCAACTTAAAACAGTGGGGACAGCAACAGGTACAAATGACCCTCCACTTAGTCAACATACCCCGTTTAAAAACATGCAGTTCTCTTATACTTTACCCCCAACCTCCTTATTGTGCAAATATATAGCCAAATTAATATTCTCTATGGTACAATCAAAACCATACGTTATAAACATCAAAATCTCACAAGTTATTAGTACAATTTTGATGGTACTATAAAAATCTTAAATGAGATTAACAAAATATTTTCATCTACAATCAAAACGTGTCTACCATTAACAAAATCTAAAATGATGTTGTCTAAGTCATATCTGCTATTACCCAAATTTAACGTACTAATACAAAATCGTCTCTGCTATTATCAAGATTATACAAATAATGCCAAGTACTACCAAAATGTTGTGTAGTACTATCAAAATCCTGTATGATATTATCAAACATCTTGCACAACAATATCAAAATCTCGACCAATTTAATGAGAATTCTCTATGATACTATCAAAACCACACGTAATAATATCAAAATCTTGCAAGTTATTAACAAAATCTTACATGGTATAACACAATTTTAAATGACTTTAACAAAATATTTTCAGCTACAGTCAAAATTTGTACCAAATTCTAATATGGTGCTATCAATATCATTCCACTATTAAAAAAAATTAACTGAGTACTATCTAAAGCGTGTCTGTTATCAGCAAGATTATCAATATCTTGTCAAATATTTTCAAAATTCCTCTGATATTATCAAAAATCTTACTTGCAGTATTAATGTCTTCCATGATATTACCAAATCTTGCTAGGTATTACAAAATCTTGTCTTGCATTATCAATATCTTGCCAGATATTATAAGTGCCCTCTCTGGTATTACCTAAGTCTTGAAAGATATTAACAAAATTATACGTGGTATTATCAAAATCTTACCCGATATTAACAAACATTTTTCTGTTACTATCTGATATTATCTAAATCTAGCATGATTATATCATTTACGAGGTTGTTAATATCAAAATTAAAACAAGTATTATCTTAATTTTGCCCAACATTATCAAAATCTCGTCAATTTTTAGCAAATCTTGTTAGACACCATAAGAATTTTCCACCTGGCATTAACAAAAACATTTTCTGATACTATCAAAACGTGCCTGATATTATCAAAATCTGAAATGGTGTTATAAAAATGATGTCTGAAATTATCAAGCAACTTGCACTACATTATCAAAATCCTACATGATATAATGAAATTCCTCTATGTTATTCTCAAACCTTTACATTATGAATTACATTATATATTATGAAGATCTTACCTGATATTAAGAAAAATATTTTTCTGATACAATCAAAACATGTCTGATACTGCCAAACCTGACATAATGTTATTTAAATCGTTTCTACTGTTACCGAATTTAATGTAGTGCAATCAAATCTTGTCTGTCATTATCAAAGTTATCGAAATATTTCAAAATTTTTCCAAACCCTTGCCCAGTACTACCATACTCTTGAATGTTAGTATCAAAATCTTGTCTGATATTTTGATATATCTCCCACTACATTTTCAAACTCCTAACAGATATAATAAGAATCCTCTATGACAGAATCAAAACCACACATGGTATTTTCAAAATCATGCAGGGTATTAACAAGATCTTGCATGGTATTATAATTTAATCTTGCGAGTTATTAAAAAAATATTTTCAGCTACAATCAAAATGTGTCCGTTATCACCCGAATCTAATATGGTGCTATCAAAATCATGTTATATTTTAACGAAACTTAACGTAGATATCAAAATCGTGTCTGCTATTATCAAGATTATTAAAAATCTTGTCAAATATCATCGATACCTTACAGGGTATTATCAAAGTTTTGCATGGCATTATCCAATCCTGTTAAGTATTACAAATTCTATCTTACATTTTCAAAGCCCTGTGAGATATTATGAGAATCCTTTCAAGCATTATCTAAATCTTGCAAGTTATTATCAAAATCTAGAAAAATGTTAGCAAAATCGTGTCTGATACTATCGAAATATTATCAAACATTACCAAACTCTTGTATGATATTATCAAATCTTACCTGAACTTATCAAATATCTTACACTACATTATCAAAGTGGCACATGATATAATGAGAGCCATCTATAATAATATCAAATTTTTACATAGTATTATCAAAATATTTCATGTTATTAACAAAATCTTGTATAATATTGTGAAAATTTTACCTAATATTAACAAAAATATTTTTCCTGTAATATTAAAACTGGTCTTATATCGTCAAAATCTGACATGATGTTATCCAAATCATGTCTGCTATTATCAAATTTAATATAACGCGATCAAATTGTGTATGTTTTGATCATGCTTATCAAAATCTTACCAAGTTTTACCAAACTTTTATATGATATTTTCAAAATCTTGTCTGATATTATGAAACACATTGCACTACATTATCAAAATCTCGACTGTTATAATGAAAGTCCCCTATGATAATACCAAAATCTTACATGATATTATCAAAATCTCATCATGCAATAACAAAATATTTTCTGGCACTGTCAAAACGTGTCTAATATTCTCAAAACCTAAAATGATATCCTCAAAATCATGTCTGCTATTACCAAAATTTAACATAGCACTATAAAATTATGTCTGCTATAAACAAGATTATCAAGATTTGGCCAAGTACTATCAAAGTGCTATGTGGTACTATCAAAATCCTGTCTGATATTATTAAACATCATGCACTAAATATCAAAATATTGACTGGCACAATGAGAATTCTGAATGGTAATATAAGAACCTTAAATAATATTATTGAATTTTTGCAAGTTATTAACAAAATTTTACATCGTATTATCAAAATATTACCTGACACTAACAAAATATTTTTAACCACAATCAAAACATGTGTGCTATTACCAAAATCCAATATGGTGCTATTAAAACCATTTCCACCATTAACAAAATTCAAGATTTTGCTATCAAAACTGTGTCTGCTACTATCGAGATTAGAAAATCGTGTCAAAAATTCTGAAAACTTGATATTTTCAGTGATGTTTACATTTACAAGTCAAGACGGTGACAAGTTTTAGCTACCTCAGTGCTGCCATCTTTTCGGCTTTAATTATAGATGACAGCATAACTGAATTTTAAGCTAGGTTACATTGAGTTAACTGATTTCAAGTTAGGTTCGCTTAGGCTCACTTAGTGTGACTCACCACGTATGGCGGGCATCGTAGCTTCGTAGGATGAGAGTTAATTCCCTAAACAATCTCCAACTGAAAGTCAAGCTGGCGGAAGAGCTAACAGTGCATTAAACAATGAAAATGTTGAAGATCGAGTTCGGTAATATTGTAATGACCAGTTACTTTCCCCGAGTGCAGATTTGCGTTCTGTTCGTCATTTTGTGTGGAAATCTTCGGCAGATTTAGTGCTACATTATAAAACAATTAAGCAATTTGTAGTTTGAAATTGTTGTGACTTTCTCATTTATTTTCAATGACTTGGAGTAATAGAGCTACATATAGTAACAAACCGAGTTTTAAGAATAACACGAATTTGTTTTCGATATACTTCTGGTTTTTGAATGCGAGCTTAAAAGAAAAAAAGAAATGAGTGTGAATGCTATGATAGTAAAGTTTAAAAAGTAAAATTCAAACATAAATTCAAATAAAAAAACAGCAAGGAAAAGATCAAACAGAATTGAAAAAGGACCTATAAAAACATGTTTGGAAAAAATAAATGGCAGTAGGGGGGCTTTTAGGTTTTCAAATAAAGAAAGCTTAAAGTTTTTGCCATTGAACTGATAGTTCGAAATACATTTTTTTCTTCATTGTTGAATGTAGTATAACCGGCAAATCTTATCAAGAATCACCAGACAATGAAATGAGTGATCCACGAAGGGGTAGTCCATTTCCCTTAAAAGTTTGTAGTGTACAATAGAGTGCTTTCAATATTTTTTCTTTTCTTATGAGCAATTGTTTATTTATGGTATATAGTAGGTTGGAATAGTCTGAAAAGTTTGCTCGTTATGGAAAGTTTGTGATTTTGTATGTTTGGTTTTTTGTTCAGTTTAGATTGGGGGCAAAATAGAGCCTATTTTGCCTCTTTCTCCCTAGATTTCTTTCAATTATTTTTCTAGTAATTAGACAAGATTTAGCTCCCAACGAATCGTTTTAACTAAGCTCGGAGCTTGCCTTCACTGTTTTTTTCCTTTCTTTACATTTAAAGGGAGGGGTTTGGAAAACTCTTATGAGTGGAATTTCAATCTCATCTCTACAAAGAAAGATACTGTTTACAAGATCTAGTAGTGGCTATCAAAATCTTATGGTTATCTTTTTGCTACATCTATGACAAAGCTACTTCTTGTGGGCTATGTAAGTGGCACTGGTAATTTCTATTGTAATTTTTACCGTCGTATATCCTCAAATACTTCCTATTTTCATTGATTTAAGGCAAAGTGTCCAGACAAATAGTAATTATGGCCAATAGTATAACGCCAGCACTTCGAAGTATTTCTTTTTTTCCTTTTTTCGTGACTGAAGTAAAGATTTTATATGCCAGGATGATAAATATTTTGCAAAACTAGAATTATTTTCGAAATGCTAACCTGAGAGCAAAATAACCATGCCTGGTGGAAATGCATTGCAATGAAATCAGTTTTGAAAGTTCATTTCCAGCTGCCTCATGACATTGAAAACATTTGATTCAGTGTATTGCACTTGTTCTAAGATACAATAAATTGTTAAAACAGTCGTAAATTGTTAAAACAGCCCATAGATATATTGTAAATGTTAGCTTTAACTAATTCTTACCCGTACACCTATGCTATTTTTGTATGGTCTTAGGTTCCCTCAAACCAATATAGCTGCGATGGGCAATATTTATTTATTGCATCAGAGTGATTTTAGCTGCCGTTATATTCACGAAAGATTTTACGGGCCCTAATTTTAAAGCCATGATTGTATTTTCAATTGCAAAACTATCCTCATATTTTTATGGTTGTTATTGCTTAGAAGAAGTGTCAAAGTTTGTTTAGTCGCCTGATAAGAAACAAGTTTTTAAATTTATCAATTGTTGGAAGAAGCAACTTAATATTGGTATAGATGGCAGCTAAATTGTCACGAGAAGGAAACAATGCTCCTATTTAGATATGTTGAAATCAAGCGTAAAAGAACAGCCGGTTCCTGACATGCCCTGTCTCTGCGAAAAAATTGAACTGAAAGGTTTCTTGTGTCGCACATTGTTTATAAACTAGCACTTTTTTCAATCCTATTTGGAGTATATGCATATGATCCCTTTTTTCGCGTTTTTATGATCATTACAAAGCAGTTTTTCCACAACAATAGCTATAACCATTAACTACATGTTAAATATATTAATCAACTAATACTGAAGGGAAATCACTGATTCTGGATATTCATGAAAAAAGTCATCATTGACTTTAATAAAACAATAACCAGGGAAATGACCTTTGCTTTTATCGGGATTACCATTAATTTTTCATTTTGAACCAAAATTCTAGACAGCTGAGGTAACTACCATAAGTGATAATCAATATGAATTTGAAGAAATGTTTGAAATATCTACAAAGGTATATTTGTCAGTGTGTAAGTCTCAGTTGAAATAACGTTGTGATCAGTTTCTAGTAGTAGTAATAGTTTACAACCTATCATCATTCTTTGCTAAAAGCTCTATTTTAAGCTCGTATCTCACCAAAGTCCTGAGTTATAAGTGCTAAAGGAATTTATAAAATATGTTAAGAATTTGAAAAACAGGCTTAAGATCTATTTCAAATTATTAAAATTTTATTTTTAAGACCTAGAGTTGAAAAAAATGGACTAAAACTGATTTGGAATCTCCCAGAAATTTATGTTCTGTTGCCACTCAGCTTATGTTTATTTTAGAA
>JAQQPU010010954.1:3740-27340 GCA_029168905.1 Artemia sp. Kazakhstan ARC1039 | reverse complement strand
CCCCCCCCCCCTGGAAAATAAGGCTTTTCAAGTTTGAGAATTTTATTTGAGACTTATTTTTTAATTTCCGTAGGGGGAAGGAATTTTGGTACTTGTGGATTATGTGCCACTCCCTCAAGTTTACACTGTGTAAAATTCGAGAACACACCAGTTTTTTTGTTAGTTTCTTTGTTACTTTAAAAATAAATTTCTGCTATAGAGTTTTATACGGACATGAACACAGTAAAATAACATAAATGAAAGGCATAAACTTTGATCAGCAATTAAACAATTTGTGGTAAACTGTAAGTAAGGAGCAACCTGGCTCAATAGTAACCAAAACTCTAAAAAAACGGAATTTTGATACCAGTAGATACATCAAAAGAATCGGATCTTTATGCTGATTTCAAATATATAAGTTTCAAGTTTAGTCTTACCCATCTAAAGTTACAAGCCCGAATAAATTTGCCTTATTCTCGAAAAAAGGGGGAAACACCCCTTAAAAGTGATAGAATCTTAATGAAAATCAAACCACAAGATTAAGCACAACAGAAAACCCTACTGTAGATGTTTCAAGCTCCTATCTGCAAAAATGTGGAATTTTGTATTTTTTGCCAGAAGAAAGATCATGGATGCATGTTTATTTTTTATTTATTTATTTTTTTTTTTGCTCCAACCAAATCATATAGAAATTTTTTTTTGGAAAACTTGTTAGGGGTCACTCAGTCACAAATTAGAACTTATATTTTTCCTTATTATGGGTCAAAATCTATTGGCAGGCAGCCAACAATGGGGCAACAAACATTTTTTCCATGGTTTCCCCCTCTTCTACTTTTTTCCTTTGGTTTCTTTATAATTACTATATAGTCCCAAATTTCCAGGTGGGGCTCATGGCCCCCCTCCTGCCCCCTTTCAAAGGATAGCCAAACCTTCTTAAACTTTTTGGTGCCATTTGTTTTAGCTTAATTTTGATGATTGTTTGCCTAAATTTTTTTGCCAAAAATTGCAGAAGTTCATATGGAAGCCTTTTCAACACTAATGTATTTGTGTTGTTTTCCAATTTTTTAAGACACTTCTGGTGAGTAAATTCCTCTTTTTCCCATTCCTTAGCACTTTTCAACAAAACTAAAAAAAAAACTCAAATAAAACTTTCAAATTTAGAAATCTTATTTTCCACAGGGGGGAGGGTATTTTCCAAGGAGGGGTTATTTTCCGTGGGGGGGGGATTAAACACTCCCCTCCCATTCACTATATTCATTTATGTTATTTTACTGTGTTTATGGCTATATATTTGGCTTTAAAATATACTTACTTATCTATCTATGTAATATGCAGAGTAATTGTACCAAACACATTTTGCATGCAGACCCGCTATGCTTACCCCCCCCCCCCCCTAATGTACAAATCTAGCGCAAATTTCTTTCTAAAGTAAGGAAGAAACTAACAAAAAAAACTGGTGTGTTCTCAAATTTTACACAGCATAAACTTGAGTGAGTGGTGCATAATACACAAGTACCAAAATTCCTTCCCCCTACAGAAATTAAAAAAAATAAAACTCAAATAAAATTCTCAAATTTAGAAAGCCTTATTTTCCATGGGGAGGGGGGGGGGGTAAACGCCCGCCACCAATCTGGTTATGTATTGTACCTTTTGATTTAGTTTTACTCCCCTTCTAGTTTCCCTGAAAGTGGAAACTTAATACCTATTCTGTTCCTGAGGTATTGTATTTATGCTCCTTTGACAACCTGGATGTACTTAAACCCTTTTGAAAAAAATTACCCTTGATTTTGTAGATGGGCTTTATCTGATACATGCTGGGAAATGTCCCAGTGTTTACCATGTTTTCCCATCCCACTATATACCAGATAAAATCTAAAATCTCCTGTAAAATCTAATTCTTTGGATATTTTGTGTGAAATTAAGCAGATTTTTTTCTTTTGTTGGAATATGCTCTAGTTAAAACCTACAAGATCACAGTCATTCAAGTCATTCATTTTTTGCAATAGTTTACTGGATTAAACATAGCACATTTTCCAATTAAAATCCAAATAGTGAGTGTTTTAATGGATCACAGGTTAAAATTTGAAGCTACTGCAGTCTCCCTTTGGGCCATAACTAATGCAAAGCTTTTAACTGTTTAGAAGTCCAAATTTTAAAATTGTTGTCAATGTTTCTATTTTTCATTGTTTTTTATCCATTTCTCAAGAGCAAATGGATGCCTATGTCAGTCATGGTTCACAAATACTCTTTAAAACTTGTGAATTTAGAGTGGAAATCTTAGCTAAAGATAAGTTTTGTTTTTAGGTGGTTCTGCATCATCAAAGCTGTTCAAATGAACATAGACAACATAAGCAGCCTAAAAGGGTTTAGAATTGTTGAAGTTCTCAATGAACAACCCGAAAACAAAACAATATTCTTGCATGGAAAGTTTGACAACAGTGATGAAAGCTTGGTTCTAATAATTGAAAGACTACATTTTCCTAATGATATTAAACATCTTGAAGATGGTATATGTAGTTTGACTTCCATTGTTAAAAAAGAAGCAAATGATATATATGGATTTTATGAGGCTACATTACCAGAAAGCTTAAATGGTATGCATATATTCCCAAGTTTGAAAAATAGTGCTTTTTGTTTGTTTCCAGAATTTTATGTTTCCAGGCATTCTAGTAAGATTTATGGAATTTTTCCTGAGGAAGTGGAAGGGCTCAAGATTGGGAATCTTCCTCTATTGTCCCTTGTGCTCAAATATTTTCTGCATAATTATAAGTGTACAAAGTAAAAAGGCAGAAAAATCCTGGGGATAAGAAAAATGAACAGTCCTAGGTTTGAATTGGGAATCCCTTGTAGAAGTAAGAAGTGTCAAAAAAGCTTTTGGTATTTAATGTGTGTTTGGTATTTGGCTTTGCAAAACAGGTTTATAATTCACATGTCAGAATCCTTAGAAATTTTTTAAGATATACCATATTCATGCTTCAAAGAATGCTCTTGTATCCCATTTTTAAGCTGTGTACATATATGGGAACTGTGTATTCCTTCAAATTACAATTTTATTTAAGTTGCATATCATGGACATCTTTGTGAGTTGAAGTTTTTGTGTGATCTATTGTTATTCATTCAAATCTTATCGTTAATTGCTTAGTAGCTCATGTTTAAAGAAGAGTTATTTTTGCTTAAAATTTCTATCTTTAATTGTCAATCAACACAAACTAAATTTGAAACCTTCATAAGACATATAAGCTGTCTTCCATATTTTTTAAATGGCCTGTTGAAAATTCAATTCATTTTCATAATTTATTTTTGTTAATATTGAAGCTTTTAAAATATTTGGATGAATATCTTTTGCAAACCTTTTCAAAGTTTCATGGATTGGAATTAGAAAATGGCTTATGGAATGGCTTTTCTCATGGTAAAAGAGTTTGGCTACTATTCCCTTTTCTTTAAGTACAGTCTCATTGACAGCTCATTGACGGAACCCATTTGAGTCCGAACAGACAAAAGTAAGCCCCAAACGTCCTTACTGAGAAAAAGTCAGTGTTGAGGCAGTATGTAAGTTTGATATCTATGATAAGCAAGTGCTTGGGAATTATTGTCCTTTTTTCTCAGCCAACATCTTTTTACCAGGTTAGATAAGATTTTAAACCAAAATGGTAAAGTCCAACTTTCAGTATCAAATTCTTTAACCCTACTAAGCAATCTAGCTAGTTAAAGACAAGTTAGAAACAATACTAGTTAGTTATTAATTGAAAAGAATTACCTGTAAGTAGGGGAAAAATGCTAATGTTCATTTTTAGTGTAATTTTTTGTCATTTTTAACCCCAATTTTGGTTGCTTTACATTCTTTTGTCCAAATATGTTGTGATGAAAATGAGCAGCAAAGTGATTTATCAGATAATTATTTCCTTGAGATTCTGATGACCAGCAAATTACTGCCATGGTTTTGGTTTCATGACATGTGTATACTAAATTGGTCAGTAATTCATGTTTTTGTCTGTAACTAATTTGTTTTTTTTTCCTTTTGTGCATTCAATTTTGAATTTTAGTTTAAAATTTTGAAAATATTACTGTCTTTATGAAAAATGGAAAAGAAAAAAATAATTATGATCTGATCCTCTTTTATTTTCAGGTCTCAAAGTTACTTTTATTTACCCAGCTACTGAAAAGCATCTCCAAAAATATAGAAAGAAAAAGTACCATGTGATATTGGAATCACCAGAGTACTATCACAAAGTGACCTTGCCACATATTGAGGAGAGCAAGTTTAGTATTCAGGTATATAAATTAAAAAGTAGTTTATTTTCCCCTAATTGATAAGAAAAGAAAGAAACCATTGATGGACCAACCCAATCCACATGTCAAATCAATATAAACTAGACTTTTAAGTACCAATGCCCTGGAAATTCCCTCTGCAAGATATCCTAAGAGCTGAGAATTCAGAGGCACCCCTCCCTCCTGCCCCAAAGCTCGGATCCCCTAAAGGCTAAACAAGATATTCGTCCTGGAGAGCTTGTATTTGTTGTTTTTTATGTTTTTGGGAGAGCAAGTCAACAAAAAGCAATATATAGTTAAAGTATCTTTTTAATAATTTGGATCTCACTAGAGTTGCATTTTTTAGCGTTGTGCATACTGTATTCTCTTTTGTCGAAGCACAATTTGATTTACCTTAATAACAGTGAATTAAAAGCAGATCCCAGCAAAAGGCTAATGTTTGCTTGCGTCTGGTTCCTTTTTTGATTTTCATTGCTCCTCTAATTTGTTACTACTGATTTTAGGATCATTTTATTAAATAACTTGCTAGAGGAGAGGAGAAAAGTAAGATAACCTTGGACTGATAAGGATAAGGTTATAAAATGGATCCGAAATCTTGCCTAAACCAAATACTTGCTTGTTATGCATGTCTGTATCTACAAGAGTTCTTTTTTGATTACCTATGTGACATTCTTGGACAATTTCCTGCAGGTATTGACTGTTAATGGCTGATTTGCAGTTATGGAAAGACACATTTTCTTGACGTGTAATTAAAACTTGACTGCTCATACAATATTGGTCCTAGTAGGAAGTATTTTATACAAGGACATGCCAGAAGATTATCTCAATCGAAACAAATCTGCAAAGTTTTTGCTCTCGGAGAAAGAAGGGCTCAGGTTTGAACAGAAGTTTCCTTTGTTAGAAAAAACATTCTATTTTTCTAACATGTAATTGAAACTTAAGTGCTTACACAGTTTTGATCCTAATATAAATATTCTATACAAAGACATCCCAGAAGGCTTTCCAAATAGATAGCAAATCTCGAAAGTTTTCTTTTTGGGGGAAAGGAGGGTTCGGGTTTGAAAGTTTTTTTGTTTTTTGTTAAACAAAATTGTATTTTTCTAACATGTTGTCAAAACATAAGCACTTTTAGGGTTTTGGTCCTAGTAGAAAGTATTTTATACAAGGACATCCCAGAAGGTTTTCACAATTGGAAACAAATCTAATTTTTTAGGGGGGGGGGGGGGAGAGAAGGGTGTTGGTTTGGATGAAAGTTTTTTTGCAAAAAAAAAAACGTTCAATTTTTCTAACATGTATTCAAAACTTAAATGCTTACACAGTTTTTGTCCTATTGGGAAGCGTTCTCTACAAGGACGTACAAGAAATTTTTCTCAATGACAGCACATCTCCAAACCTTCTTTCAGGGAAAGGAGGGCTCGGGTTTGAGCGAAAGTTTTTTTTTGGAGGAAGAAGGGCCAAGGTTTGAAAGAAAATTTTTTGTTAGAAAAATCTTCTGTTTTTTTTCTAAGATTGGTTAAGTTCTTCCAAAAGGGCCCAGACTAGTAAAACCAAGGTGGAGCAAAAGTAAACCAGACCTGCAAAGCCAGAAGGAGTGGGACTTTGAAGTTTTTTTACTCTTTATTCTTAAAATTCTATTGAATATTGTTTTTCAGTGGGTGTATAATATCCTTAACCACACAAAGGAAGCAGATAGAATAATATTCGAGGATCCAAATCCAGACACAGGATTTGTTTTACTACCTGATGCTAAGTGGGACGGAAAAACTGTCAGCAGTCTATACCTAATTGCCATTGTTCATAGAAAAGGATTGAAGTCAATCAGAAGCTTGAATCCAGATCATCTGCCTCTTTTAGAGAATATTCGAGGCAAATCTAAGGTATGGTCTTACTTTGTAGTCTACAATCAATAAAAAAGCTTCATAATTTTGGCTTATTTTTCACAAAAGGCCTATAAAAAAAGAGGCCTTTTGTTGGACAAAAAAGGTTCCGTGTTGAAGATGGAAATGGCTGAAAATGGTACAAGTGAAACTAAAATATCTCGTTATTCAGTTTTACCCATGTCTGAAGGAGGTAGGGCTTCGAAGATAGGAAAAAGCACTGTTTTTCGGAATTTTAATTTTTCTTAATCCTTGTCCTCCTTTGTATGGGAACATTCACTGCCAAGTTTTTCCAGTTCTATACATCTTGCCTAATTTTTAGCAGAAATCTCATAATAAAATTAGAAATTTACCTAGCACATACTGTGGCGGAATTTGAGTTGGTCTCTTGGTCATGGTAGTTGGCCTGGAAGGGATATGAAAATGACGAGAGGGAAAACCAAATTGCCATTATGAAAACAAAGAGTAAAATACAATTGAAAATTGGAGGAAGAGCAGCCCTGAAAGCGAAGAATTATTGTTTCAATCTTTGCTTTTAAATTATTGTATTTAACCGTCCAAATCTTTTATCGTTATTTTAGATAAACTGTGAAATAAAGAGATCAAAAGAAAAATGAAGCAAACTAGGGATTATCTTATAAGGAACTTGAGTGGTAAATGACCGAACTTACTCTAAGTTCCAGAATGCAGATGTACGATTTTGTGCTCCATCAAAATTATCTGACAACTAAGCCCTCTCAATACAAATCTCTATTCTTTTCTCTTTTTGAAAAAGGGAAAATGCTGTCATCAATGTAGGGTGTCTATAAATAGTTAGATTGATGATCACATATTCCATATCAAATACTCCAATAGGCTTCAGTACACAACCTCTTATTCTTCTGTTCCAGTTATGGCCTCTAGTCACTATTTATTGCTCTTCTTTTGGCCCCAAAACTACCATATTAGAATCTATGATTGTTATTTAAGTGCACTTGGCTCAGTAAGAATCCATGCACATTGCTCCGGATTGTTTGCAATAAAGATGATGCTAGTAATATCTAGAATTTTTTTCATCAGACTATGAATTGTGGTTTTAAAATCATGTGAAAGGAAATAGTTGACGAGAACATCAAATGATATAGGGATTTGTAATCGATGGCAGAAATTTCTTAGTAATTTAGAATCCTGATTCATTGGATTGTATTTAAAGTTTTCGAAGGTAGTGCTATCAAAGAATTATAGTTGAAATCATGCAATGTGGATTTACAAACAGAGGTTTTTTCCAACTTCTGTGATGTGAGAAATAATACTTTTGCGATCGAACAGCTTTGATAAGCCAATGATTAACCTTCTAAAATGGTGTATAATTATACACTGCTAAACCAGAAGAGTAAGGGACAAATAGCTCAAACTATTTCTTGCAAAGTTCAGACTTACTAGGATGTAATGCTTTCTAATTATAAAATTGAAGTTTCTATACATTAATGCGTACAATAATAAAATATTTTCTTAATCTCTTACAATAGGCTTTTCTGTAATTTTATTTTTTCGTCTGTTATAAAATCTGGCTGTTTCGTCTTGTGTTTCCATCTATTCGTCTTAAGCGTTCATCCTGTTGCCTTCCTATGGTCAACTAGAGCCGTTCCTAGGGTTGGTTCTGCTCGGAGAAGAATTATTTCCATCCCCCTCCTCCCTCCCGAGTCAAATATAAGCAAAAATGCCGAATCAAAGCGAACAATTCGATCAAAGTGGGCATCCGCCTTCCAACCACGGCACCCGAGGCACCCTCCCCTCCCTCCTTCCTTCTTTTTGAACGGCTCTGTTTTCTTTTGTATTTCTTGCTGAACAGAGAACTCAGAAGAACATGAGTCAATGCTCTTGCTTGAGACAGTCATTAAGGCCATAAGCCTATAAAGCAGTTAGGTTTTAGTTATGCTATAGTTTAGTTTTAGTTTGGTTATTAGGTTTTACAATTATGTCGTACTGTACCTACCTTGGATCCTCTGAAATATTGTCAAGGGAGATTTGAGAGCCTTGGCATAAAGCGAGTTTCCCTATTCTGCAACAGATCTCATACAAGACGAGTATAAAGGGCTGATAAAATTAGATTAAGGAACACTTTTAAAGTCAAGGGTTAGAGGCCCAAGAAAATAAATCAGAAGCGTCCTGAGAAAGGATGCTCCAAAAAAGATCAGCTGAGAAATGAATCACCAGGATACGAAGTTCATCATTTCATTTAAAGGCTTTTTTTTAAGATGACGTTGTGGGCCCTTCCACCGGAAGATAAACAACTCTTCCAGGTATGAAACTGTTGCTAATCTTTTGTGTATGCAAGGAAAAGGTGGGACTGAGGATGCGTCGTTTTAACATCGGACAAAGGCTTTACTTAGACCTGTGTTAAAGGCTTTACTTAGAACAAAGAGGATGCATGATAGTATTGCAACAACGTAATGCATTGTATAAAAAGCGTTTTATACAGACAGTAATTTTCATTGGCATAAAAAATGCCTAAAGGACAACCTGCAAAAACAAACAAGCTGATGGTTTTTTAAGCTTTCTTCAAGCGAATACACGTAAAAGTTTCCCCCCCCCCCCCCCCCCGCCGCGCCACGGGGGGGGCCGGGGTGCATCAGAATTTTTGAAATGCCTTGGTGAGGCATGACCCGAAAACTGTTGGAAACCACTGACCTAGACCCTCAACATTTATCTTTAAAACATATTTCCATTAACTTGGCAGTAATCTTTATGTATATCTTATTTCTTCTTGTGGATGAATTGGTGCAATTTTACTGGGGGGGGGGGAGGCAAAACTTGTATTCTTTCTTCTTTCGTGGTTAGTAGGATATGATTCTTCAGATACACACATTTCTTAGAGCCAATTATATTATCAGATCCTTGTGTATTTTGTGTTTTGAAGTTAATTTGGACAGCTTTCTTGAGAGAGGGTAGTATAGTTTGGTTCGGGGAGGAAGCCTATTCAGCTTGCAGCTTCATAATAGTGAATAATCATCGTTTGACGAATTACACCCATTTGTTGTTGGTTTTTTTTTTTAGGAAATATTACAGAAGAAATTCAACATATCTCCAAGCCAAATAAGAATATATTTTCATTATCAGCCATCATATTATCATTTGCATGCTCACGTTACCTTTCTGCAGTACAGCCCCCCAGGTAATATATAAGCAACATTTAATATGAGTCTATTTATAGTCAGTGTTTTAAAGTCGTTTTGTTGGCGGAAAAGAAAGGAGCTCTTATTTATTGAACCTCTTTCTCAGTAAACATCTCTAGGGTAAGGATGGAGAATCTCACCAAATTCTATCTTGCTAATGAAGTTGCACACAATATAATTCAAGAGGGACTGTGCTACCCAGTGTAAGTCTTATAGCGCCACGCTTCTATAAGGTCTTCAACAATTGTAGAGAGGGTTCAATTGACCGCAGTTCTTGAGACATTAGTGAGTTCCGTCGTTCCTGACTGCAAGAACTGTAGTCAAGACCACAGTTCTTGAGATATTTCCAAGCGACAAAATGGGCCAGAAAGGACTATATCATTCCTTTTGCTTTGAACACAAGTAAGAAATTATAAATGCATCAAATAATTTTTTTTTGAGGGGGGGGGGGGTTGCCTGACGAGTGTAGCTCCAGTGGCATGGGAACAAAATTTTGCAAAGGTCGCTAATCCTATTTGGATCAGAACCAAAGAATAATTTATAGTTTGAACAGTTGAAGTAGTCATGTTACGGCCTTGTCTTATGCACATCCATGATTATGCAGGAAACATTTCTGGGATTGGTCCCTAGTAATTTAAGCAAAAATCATATAAGTTTTTCCCAATTAATCCGTGATACAATTTGAAATTCGAGGAATTGAAGCCATATAGTACATAAAAACTGAAATTTCTAATTAAAGGGGTTTTGTTTTAAATTTCATCTGGATTATGAAATGTACCTATTAAGGAGTTTTGGCGTTGAAGAAGGCGCTCGAGCCACGAAAATAATGAGATAAAAGGCAGTAATCAAAATTCCGTTCTGCGAGGTGGGTATGCTACCATTGCTGAAATGAGAAGGATGGAACGGTTATATATATATAAAATGGTAGGGGATAGGACCTTGTGGATCCTTACTCCCTACAGCCTCAGTAGATGTATACTAGTTGCATTATTTTGACGCAGTACTATTTAGGGAATGGTCTAAAATGATTAAATTTTAATCATTAAATAAGGTCATTTATAGCCCAGGGATTCTGCTCGGAATTGGACCTAAATTACCAGTACATTAGGAACATAAAATCGAGCTTCATAATTAATTTATTTTTAATTATACAAGTTACTTGGGGAATTTAGAGTGAGTTAACCTTTGATGGTCCAAGCTGTAATGATGCATGTTCCATGTGCAAGTTTTCTGCTTGTGGTTTTCGGAAATCCTACGATTTTATTGATTCTACGTGGGGCAACAGTTTATTGTTTTATTGACGACATTTATAATGTATTGCCGACAATTACTTATGATAGTGTTGTTGTATTGACGACAGTGACAATATCATCGTTCGAGACCTGAGATGCAGCTCAAGGCATCCGACAAGTTAAATTGTTCAAATGTGCTTTGCATTCTTTTTTCTTTGAATTGAAAAATGATTGGAAATTTCAGAAAAAGCAAAATTTCCCTATTTTTAAGCAAGTTTGGATCATTTTCCTAGAACAAGTTGACATAAAATCCTAATTTGTGCTTGGTGAATGGATAGATGACGTATATAATGGAACAATGACATATGTATCTTTCCCCTTTGCTTCAAGCTACTGCTGTAGACCATCGCAAAATCGTTCGTTTCAGAGGAAGCATGAACCTTAAAGATAAAAATACAAACTATAGCAATATTCTTATAATTAATAATTTTAGGGATCAAGAAATTGAAGCTTATCTTAGGATGTATTGTAATAACGCTTATATTCGCTATTTAGAAAAAATGTCAAATATTATCCATCGTAATATTCCAGTTACAACTGTCATTAACCAGTGTTTAGTGTAACGGTGTAACGCTACAGATAGATATGAACGAACTAGCAAATGTCATTGCTCAAAGAATCAATAAAGGATGGTTTTCTTGGGACTTTTTGGAATCCACCTTCTTTGGCTCCATTCCTTGCAAGTGATATGTGGAGCTGGGCAAATATCCCATGGGGTCTTAATAACCTTCAAAGTAGTTTCTATTCACCCTTGCATTGTTTGGAAATTGCTTTGGAACAGAAGCAGCTAACAAAGTAAGTAACCTGACCCAAAGAGTAAGGATATCTTACAAGTGTGGAAACTAGTGCTAGTGTCAACAGAATAAACTATTAACGTCATCTAATATGTGTCGGGGCTTCTAATGGGACCTCTAATATGTGGTACTACCCTAATTTTATCAAGTTTGCTAATTAAACTAACTATTCTTATTAATAAACTGAAAAAATAACAAGTGTCGTCAGATGCTAGATGACGTTCATAGGTTTTTTTGTTGTTGACACTAGCTCCAGTTTCCACTCTTATAAGTTATCAATGCTCTTTGGCCCGACCTACAGTGGTATGCAGCAGTGTATCAATACAGTTCATAGAAACTATTTCAGTACACAATAAAGTTTCTATATTGTTGTGGGGTGGCAGTGCGGTTCATTTAAAATCTTATTTGAACGAAAACAACTTCATACTAACCTCAGGAAGAAGTGTTTTCAAAACTATTAGATACTATTGCCTGCATCCAATGCCTGACACAATCTCTGATTCTCTGTATGGTATTGCTTATGTGCAACGCCTTTGTCCAAAATCAAAGCAAGTTAGAGCTATAATTGATGTGAAAACTAGATGATGGACACCATATTATGTTTTACATTTATATTTGAAACGCTTGAAGCTCTAAAAGAGTTAATCCTTTCTATTGAAAAACTATAACTAGACGTAGATTTACTGAAGCGAACTTGAAAAATAACATTTTCCTCAAATTCTTACTCGTCGAAATGAAAAGTTAGACCAGAATTGAGGGCTTTCTGATTTTGGGAAGAAGCTCTGGGGTGTTTCCTGTGTATAGGTGTGCATGATTTTTGCTAAAATGGTTGGTTGAAGCCCTTATGTATTCCCTTATGTTCTTTCGTTTCAGGTATAAATACAGAGAAGTCACACATGATTGACACAGTAATTAATAATATAAAGTTGATTCCCGATTATTATAGCAAAGCAACTCTTCCTTTTGTTGTTGCCGAAGAAGATCAGCTGTTCCAAAAATACAAAGTTTCCGGTATATATTGTTTCCTGTTAATTTTTTTTTATAATTTAATATATAGTAATTTCCTAGGCATTGGGTAAAAATAAAAACGCTGCACAAAGAATATGTTTCTGAAAAAAAGGATAGAAAAAAGTATTGAAATGATAGCAGAAAGGATGTGGAATAACATTTTCTGTTTTTTTCTAAATATTTTCTTCAATAGCTTTAAATAATGATAGTGATGCAAATTAATGTGCAAACTTAATGTTTGGGGTGTTCCGAAACCACGAATCAGACTTAAGAAATTGTTTTAATCAAGTACTTACTTTTATGATTTTCGTTGCTGCTGTTGCCCTATTTCAGAAATGAACTAGACTTCAGATACTTTTTGAAATTTCATTTTTATCACGCTATTAAAAGGTCATGCTAATAACACTCCCAGCCTGCGCTGTTTAACAAACTATTTTATTATTATAGCTATTTGGCAAGATGTAAGCAACGTTTAGAAAAGGCAGATAATCTTGCTCTCTTGGTTTTCTCTCACTATCTTTATCTATTCTCCCTCCTTTCTGTCTCTCTTCGTTTTTCCTTCTTTTCTCTTCGTTTTTTCCTTCATTTTTTCTTTTCCCTTCTTTTTGAAAAATGTCCTATAGTTAGATTGGTTGAAAGGAATAAGCCCTATTTAGACTATATGCAAATTTTATCATGGGACAGCTGACTGATTGTAATTATTTGTCAATAATATTCCTTATTTAGAAAATAATGGCTAATGGCTGAAAAAAGTTTGTTTTCTCTAATTATTTCCTAAGGGTCTCTCTAAGGAGAGTATTCCCTCTATTTCTGAAAATTCTCCCTCTTTGTGCAGATCATGCCTTAGTTTTTGGTCTCTAGAGAGAGTTTTCCCTCTAAATCTGAAAAATTGTCCTCTTTATGGAGACCATGCTTAAGTTTTTGGTCTCTAAGGAGAGTTTTCTCTAAATCTGAAAAATTTTCCTCTTTATGCAGACCATGCTTTAGTTCTTGGTGTCTAAGGAGAGTGTTCTCTCTAATTTTGAAAATTTTTTGTCTCTACGTAGACCGTCCGCTTTATTTTGTTTTTTAGTTAGTCTAATGATTCTTAGCCTTGGCTAAATTTTTATAAACAAAAAGGTGGCTTATCTTTCTTAGTGGTTACAGATGTGCCATAGTAGGGCAGAGAGGGGGTATCACTAGGAAAATGAGTTATTTCAGAGTTTTTTAATATTGCTGAGACAAAATATCAATGGGGACTTATCTCTGTCATTTGCACAAAGCCAGATCGTCCTTAAGGAAAAGAATTGTCACTAAAATACACCAAATATTTAATGTTCAGATCTAAGAACAGATCAGTGTTAATACTTCCGCGACTGATAAAGACGAACATAGTTTCATATAAAAATATTTCACTTGCATTATTCCATGAATAGTTTAATTTGTCGTCCTCGTACGACGTCCGTGCGCAGAAGCTGTGGCATTGGCATTATGCTAGGATTTTATTGGGATGTACTCGATGTTTTTCCTTGTTTTCGTGCTACTGATAATATTCTCGTGCAAAACACTAAATTGGCATTTTAATCACAAGATTTAGTTTCTTTAAAGATGAAACAATATTTTTTAGATAAAAAGACCTAAGCGCCTTTTCAGAATCGTTTTTGAATTAATTTTGAAAGAATTTAATATGAACAAAACCAAATTTTCAAAAATGAATTTTAGTAATTACGTCTCAGTCTCAAGGAATTTGAATGACCGGACCGTTTCCTGACCTCTCGAAGACGATAAATATTGTTTAAAGAAAAAAAAAACAAAGTGAGAGGTTCTAGCCTGGAAGGTATAGTTAGAAATTAGTGCAGGGACACATTTCATGGTTTTAAGGAGTGGGGGGGGTGAATATGTGGCATTAGTAAAGTAGGTAAATTATTTAGTGATTATTTGAAGGCTGAATTTTCTATCTGTAAGTCATAAATTTTGGTTTGCTAGGTCTAGACTCTCCTGTTTTGGGTTATATGCGTGGTGAATTTTTACAAAATATTACCAAGATATGTTTGTGCTATAGTTTATCTTTCGTGCGAAAAAACTGATTTTGAATAGTAGAGCTCCAATAACAATAAACTATTTAACTGCCCAACAAAGTTCAGATAGGATCAGCTTTGGTGTCTTCTAGAAGCTATTAAAGCTTTGAATAATGCGGAAACTTTGAAGCAGTCTGGAATTTCCTCCAAAATGCCTAAATATAGGCTTGTCTTTTGCATTGATTAAAAAGTTCTTTTTTTTAGAGAGAATGCAGATCGGAAGACCAATAATTAGTTGTATCGCTACATTGGCTTAAAATGTACAGTTTTATCAGAAATTTTGCTCAATTCATTGCTAGTAATGGAGGCAGAAATAGATTTCGTAATTTCAGTGGGTTCTTTTTTTACAGAGTGAATTAATTAAAATGAAATTCTAATTTCATATTGCCATGGATCTAGGGCTTTTATAGCAATAAGAATTACTTTTATGCGTTTTAATGTCAAAATCGTTGATGGACGCACTCATTTTGCCAAAAAAGCTGCGCCACAAATTACTGCTAACTTTTATGTAGCCGATTCTGCCACAAACATTCCTGCAGCAGCAATTACTGCCAACACATATGCATCAAGATTTGCTGCGCACATGTGCTGTCAATGTTCTATTGACGAGTTCTGACTGTGATTTTAGCAGGAATACACCACTAGATTGGTGCAGAGGTCGAATCGGAACGCCGCTGATAAGTAGCCTTTTGGAACCAGCAGTCCAGGAAGTAATCATTATATCCTGTGATAAAGTATTGCTTTTTTATGTGATAACTTAGTTTGTTTATTTTCCTTTGTTTTAGGTTATCAAGATTTTAGCTAAAATGTCAACTAGTACTTTAGAAATATTCGTTGAATCCCAAGATCGCTTGAGGACCTCGAATATCCCATGATGAAGTATTGTTTTCTTATTTGATAACTAAATTTATTTATTTTTATTAAAATATTTTATTTTAGGCTATTAAGATCTTAACGAAAATGTCAACTAGTCCTTCAGAAATATTTTTTGAATCACAAGATCACTTGACGACCTCGAATATCCCATGATGAAGCATTGTTTTCTTATCTGATAACTAAATTTATTTATTTTCGTTAAACATTTTTATTTTATTTTAGGCTATCAAGATCTTAGCGAAAATGTCAACGAGTCCGTTAGAAATGTTTGTTGAATCACAAGATCGCTTAAGGACCTTGAATATATATGTCACATTAAATTCTGAGCTTGACCAAATTCCAGTTATAAAGAATTCTGAAAACGTCATCAAATTACAGTTTGGACACAATAATTTCGATTGTCGTTTTGAAGGGTTAAAGCTGGTCGAGGACACGGTTATGATTAAAGATATTACTAAGACATCTTTATATTGTCAATGTTTTACCAAACCCGAGTCTTTACTTGTTGGCTCATATGGAATGGAATTTCTATCATTGAAAGATGATGAGCATCAGCCTTCATTATTACCACCATTGAAAGCGGGAATTGATTACACTTTTAGATGCATAAGTTGTACTTCAGATGTCTCTGATTGTCTAAATTTTAAACGCGTGCTTCCTCTGCCCTCTACTAATTGGGAGCTGTCGACTACTGAATGGTTTTGCCATAATCATGGTGAATGTACTACCAAAAAAGCAAAATTAACAATTAATGTAAACGATTTGGATTGTTTATATGGTGTGAGTTGTTATGTAATGCATCCAAATACCCTCAAGTTGAAAGAAGTAAATAAATCATTATTATGCTCAAACTGTGGATTTAACGTTGGCTTCAGGTCTGAAATAGGTTGTGTTTTGTGGAATCATGCTTTATTGTTCAATAACTCAATGCCAACATCAGAATTTAGCGATAGCTTAAAACTCATTGAAAGTATAATTGGTGACCTGCCTCCTCTAGCCAAAATAGTGATGACTGCAACTGATGCAAGTGGTGATAAAATTTGTTTAGTGCTTTGGATTGTTGAGAGAAACGCACGAGTGTTTATTCAAAATTTGGACCAGATATTTCGCCAAAAAAGTGCTTTTAAAATCCTTTATGACTGTGAGCTGAATGGTTCAGATCTTGTGAGGAAAATGAAAAGGGATTTCAACTCAAAGTTTATAGCAGTGACTTTCGGAATGGTGAAGTGTTTGGTTGAAAAGCTAAGACTTTATCCATACAAATGTTCATCACATTTATATAAATGTGGTAATTATTCTGTTAGCTATCTTATGAAAGAATAAATTCCTATTTTTATACGAAACGTAGAACAAATGGGAGTTTCACTAGGAGTTTGTATATTTTAAGGGGAAAACTATCTCATATTTTCTTTTAATTTACAGGGTTAGTACTTGCCCTGGATTGACCTGTGGAGCCCATTGCTTTCCCATGCGTCATAATAATTTCAATGAATCAAACAGTTCGTGGTAACGAACTCTAAGTAAGGAGCGACCCGGCTCAATAGTAACCGAAACTCGGAATTTTGATACCAATAGATACATCACAAGAATCAGATTTTAATGCTGATTTCGAATATATAAGTTTCATCAAGTTTAGTCTTACCCATCTAAAGTTACGCGCCTGAATAAATTTGCCTGATTTTCCAAAAAAGGAAGAAACACCCCCTAAAAGTTACAGAACCTTAATGAAAATCACACCATCAGATTCAGCGTATCAGAGAACCCTACTGTAGAAGTTTCAATCTCCTATGCAAAAATGTGGAATTTTGTATTTTTGCCAGAAGAAAGATCATGGATGCGTGTTTATTTCTTCTTCTTTTTTTTCAGGGGTGATCGTATCGACCCAGTGGTCCGATAATATCGTGGAAGGGCTCATTCGAGCGGAAATTAAAAGTTCTAGTGCTCTTTTTCAGTGACCAAAAAAATGGAGGGCAACTAGGCCCCCTCCCACGCTCATTTTTTTCCCAAAGTTACCCGATCCAAATTTTGAGATAGCCATTTTGTTCAACATGGTTGAAGATATAATAAATATGTCTTTTAGGGTGACTTAATCCCCCAAAGCGCCGGGGGAGGGCTGAAAATTATGAACTTTACCCAACGTTTACATATAGTATTGGTTATTGGGACGTTTTCAGGAGTATACAAACGTTTTAAGGGGGGATTTTTCTGGTAGTGGGGGGGGGGTCGTGGGTTATGCTGGAGGATCTTTCCAAGGACGAAGGAACATTACTATGAAGGGGGCGCCGGATTTCCCAGCATTATCTAAAAAACGATCAGAAATTAAATTTAAAAAAAAAAACAAGTTTTTCAACTGAAAGTAAGGAGCAACATCAAAACGAACAGAAATTATTATGTATATGATTGGGTTCGCCCCCTAGTCAATACCTCGCTCTTTGAGCCAAAGATTTTTTCGTACTTTCATAAGAGCTATTTATTCTAATTAACGACCTTTGTGATTAAGGGGTAATTTTTTAAAGAAGTGGAACAAAATTCGAACTTTAGCGTAAAGAGCAAGGTATAGACTTGGGGGCGAACCCCCTAATATACGTATTAAAGATATATGGACATAGAAGTTTGTTACGTAAGTTAATTCGTAAGTTAAGTATATTTATTACTAATAAAAACGTTCGTAAATAAAATTTAACAACTTTCAAGAAAGCCATTTAACCAAATAAAAGTAAGATTAATATGCTAATTTTGTTTTAATTATTCATGTACGGTGAGCCAAAATCAAAACCTGCATTAATTCGAAAACGTTCAAAAATTAAATAAAAAAAAAACAAGTTTTTTTTTTTAACTGGAAGTAAGGAGCAACGTTAAAACTTGAAACGAACAGAAATTATTCCGTATATGAAAAAGGCTGTCCTCTCCTCAACGCCTCGCCCTTTACGCTAAAGTTAGACCCTTTCTCACAACGCTATTTTTTAAAACAATAGAAACTAGCGTAAAGAGCCAGGCGTTGAGGAGAGGACAGCCCCTTTCATATACGGAATAATTTCTGTTCGTTTCAAGTTTTAATGTTGCTCCTTACTTTCAGTTAAAAAAAACTTGTTTTTTTTATTTAATTAAATAATATGACAATTGTGACTTGGAACGGTACAACGTTAAAAAACAGCTCTGATATTGATATTTTGACTGAGGAGTTCAGACGATTTGAACTTGACTTGCTAGCAGCTTCAGAAACTCATCTCTCAGGGGTATGAAACATGAAATTGGGTGATGTACTTTTATTTAATCAGGTTGGAAGAATGGGTGTATAAGCAGGGAGTAGGGCTCTTGATAAATAAGGAAACTTCAAAGTCTTGCTTATATTGGAAAGAATTTAATAGTAGAATTCAAGTTGCTCATTTTACGATTAAAAAAGTGCAAGGTATCAGTCATTGTAGCATATGCCTCTGTAGAACCAACTAATGGAGATAGTAGTGACTAGGACGAATTTTACTTACAGATGCAGTAACAAATAGAAAGGATCCCAGGTAAAAACAGATTATTGTCCCAGGGGAATTTAATGCACAGATTTATAGGGACAGGGATAGATGTGACCCTAACCTATGTAAATTTGGCGTTGGAAAAGAAAAAAGCAACAGTTATAGAAAACTGCAATTTTGCTGGTATACAAACCTTGTTACAAGAGTTACATTATTTAGTCATAAAATCTCCCGCCATCAAATTAATTGGTTATTGTAATCTAAGTCAAAGATTGTCAGGATCGATACATGATAGTAGGGTATATAGGAATACTGTTATCTATGTTAAAAGAAAAGATTACCATCTTGTAGTGTCTAGAGTAATTTAGATGAAACTGTAGATTCTTAAATTTGACAAAGTAGAAGCTGGATGGAGTAATTTTAGGAAAATAGTTTTTCGAGTACCAGATAATGTTCTAGGGGGGAAAATTGAAATACAACTAGAAATGTTAAATAAATACTTTAAGCTTGGTAGAAAAGACAAGGGATACATGCTAGAAGTATTAGAGTTAAACATCATACGAAAATAAGTGAAAACTAATGGAAGTAGTGAACGCATTTAACCATGAATTGTTTTTTTTTTCTTGGGGTAACCCATATCATAGATTTGTGAAAAAAATTTGCTAAAGCATATGTGAAATCACTCCCTGAGTGCCTCTGCCACTAGCAGGAACAAACGCTTGAATCGGTGTAATCAGCGCCATCAAGCTTTTCTTTTTAAAATGTTCTTCCTATTTTTACAGGTAGTACTAATAGCTGATCGTAAATTGTGCCATAAAGGTTACTGGTTACGGACACTTCCGATGTCGCTTCTTCTTCAGTTGCAAAGTTACTGTGACCTTTTTGCCACATAAACTCTCCTGTCCTCAGAAAAGGTAGAGGTTGCTTCATCTCCCATCTTTTAGTATTACACCACTGATTTCTCAATAACTTCTGTCAAAGAGTGTAATTTTTTCCGGGGTTCTAATGTAATTTTGTCCAATTCACTTCACATTTTCGGTTATGGCACGTAGTTGTTCATTTAAGGAGCATAGATTTCTAGCACCCATTGCTGGAGCTCCAGGTTCTGCCTTTGACTTTTTCCTCGCACTCCTTGTCCCCAAAGAATGGAGCAAAGATCATATTTCTTTTTATCTAATTCTTTGACAATATCACTGAGACTGGAACACTCCTTGATGCGGCTGTCCCTCTCTTCGATGAACTTTTTTATCATCAAACAATGAATTGTATCAAACAGATTCTTTTTCTGTAGATCACTGAAGCAGATTCAAGCAGATCACTTTTTCCAAAGCATTTGTTCTAGATAAGGCTTTCTTAAGACTTGTGTCTCTTCGAACACAGGCGATTTTTTTTTTCTGTGTCATCGGGACCAAGTTCAACTCTCAAAGCCACACCCATGAGTTCCCAATGGGAATACTTGCAATCTGGTCTGTGGGTGTCTAATCTTCGTAAATACGATTACCACTGTTTGCCAATTCTATTTCTAAGTCCTTGCAGCAGTAATATAGGAATTTTGATCCTCTGCTCTACCATAAGGAATTATAACAACATATACAGGAACCACTCTAGTGGGCAGAACTAGGCCCTTGTTATCACCGTAGACCATGACTAGGACACCAATCGTTCTTGTGGCTAAATCCCATGAACTCTGCCATGAGGGGCCTCTTTTTTTTCTTGGAGTAACCCATGTCATAGATTTTTGAAAAATTTTGCCCTCCAGCTCTAGTTCTAAAATATGAAGCGTTGATTTTTGTTTGTTGTATTTTATTAGTTAATACAGGCTTTTTATTATATTTTTGTAGTATGTCCGAAAAGCGGCCCTAGCCCCTCATTTCAAATATAGGATAGTCCTGCCCCACCTAATACAGCTTCTATTTAATACGGCCACAATCTCTTTTGTTTCTACCGTAGCATCCCCAAAAAAGCTGCATTTGCTAACTGGTTTTCCAGCAGATTAACTACTTTAAGGCAGTACTGTGTCATTTGCGTCTGCCAACTTACTATGAACTTTGCACAAGTCAAGAGCCCATTGTCCAGTTGTCATATTTACCAGTATGAATATTAGGACCCCAGCTTTAGTTCTGAAATATGAAGTGTCGATTTTTGTTTTGTTGTAGTAGTATTTGGTTTTATTAGTGGCAGGTGTCTTATATCTTTGTATAATCGGTGACAAGCGAAAGCTTTCTGCGTTGTGTTAATAATGGGTAAGCGACTCATCCTTTTCTGGCGGTCCTGGCAGCTCTCTCTAAATATATGATAGTCCTGCTCCACCTAACACAGTTTTTTTTGTTTTTTTTTTTTTTTGAATGCAGCCACGATCTTTTCTTTTCCGACCGTAGCATTCACAAATAGGCTGCATTTGCTAACCAGTCTTCCAGCAGGCTTATAACTTTAAGCCAGTACTACATCGTTTCCGCCAGTGTACTTAATCTAGGCGAAAATAATTCTAAATCATCATTTATGGTGAGATTATGTATCGATAAATAGAAGCTTGTTAATTTTTAAAGTGCTACAGCTATATTGATTCCAACTGTACTGTCAAGATATGCACCCTGAGCTCCATAATGTATTGTAGGTAGCAGTATATCAGTCTACAAGGTCGTGGTAGAAAATCAGGTTAAGCGAAAGGAGAAAAAGAAAACAGGGGAAAATCAGTCTAAAAACGGGATGATATATACTGGGTAAAAAAATATATTAGAATATTGAAAAAATATTGTAAAGAAATAAAAATAAATGGAAAATAACCATTGGTCGACTTATCCTTTGCTAACGTATACAAGCTTTTTCTTAGACAAAAGTATGTTTGTCAAAGACTTGCAAATAGACATATACTATATTTATCACAAAATGAAAGGAGAAAATCTAACTAAGTGACAGAATGAAGAATGAAAAGATAGAAAATAAGTCATAGGACAGCAAAATACGTGGTTAATAAAGTGTATCAGAATATTAAATAAAATTTATTCTTTTTAAAGAAATGCAATTTGAAAAGAAGGAACTAACCATCCATCAACATGTCTTGTTAACGCATACAAGCTTACACAAAAGTATGTTTGCCAAAGACTGACAAATAAATACAAAATTTAGTAAATATTACGCCGATCAAAAACATAAGAGGAAAAATCAGAGTATGCGAGATAATGAAAAACGAGAATATAAGTCATAAAACAGCACACTACATTCTTAATAAACTAAATTATAAAATTAAAAGAAATATTATGTTGAATGAAATATGATTCAAAGGAAGAAACTAACCATTCATCACCATATCCTTCCTTCACGAACCATGTAAGTTTTCTCTTTGATAGAACTGTGTTATTCATACACAACTGATCGTAGTCATGAATATAAGGCCTTCTTATGCCCAAATCATGCATATTCCATGACTGGTCTGATGCACGACACGACATGAGGCAAGATAAACCCGTCAGGAAGGAGAGTTTTGTGTCTTAGAATAACTTCTAGCCTTCTGGAGCAGGAGAATCTCACTTTGCAAAGGTGTTCAGCCCGCTTGATATCTAAAGAAGAATGAACTCCAAAAAGGGGTAAGGTATCTAAATTAAGATATTGCTAAATTATCAATGGCGCTATTATTTAGTAAGACGGGTGATAAAAGACCAATATTCCTATCTTATTAGCTTTTCATGATCTACTAGATAAAGTTTTGTGCCTGCATTCTTATTCTGCTTTTTAGGAGTCATCAAGGAGGAAGTGACTGCAGTGTTTGCAAAGCCATGCTTCCAACCACACTGATGCCCATATTACTAGGAGGGCAAATACTATCAATAATTTCAAATTGATGCGACAGTTTTTCGTTTTTTTTTTTGTTATTCCATCTTCCACACTAGATTAAGGGGAATGTGTTCGGTCAGAGTGGGTAACGATTTGCCACCACTGCACATATGCGAGAGGGGGGTCATGCAAAAAAGAAGGGTTCATTTTTGTCGTACAAAACATTATATGCAATGTATCAAAGGAAAAGTTAAATATTACTGAGCTTAAATGGCTGTTCAGACTCCCAACCTCTCAGTACTTGGAGACTCCTTGCTGATGCCCTAGGCACCTCATGAGAGCAAAACAGGAGATCTACAAATTGAGTAACGTAGACTAGATTTGGATGTTTAATCCTTGCAACACGAAACTTCGTTTACGATTTTATTTTTAACAGTTAAAATCATTCCTTGTACTGTCGCCCGCTTTGACACGGGGTTCGTTTTTAGATCTATGAATTACTGATTCACGCATACATCCATTATCAGAGCTCATATCAATTTCGACTCTTATGCAATACCTCAGCCCAAGCTCATTTCCTTTTTTCAATTCTTCCCAGATTTTAATATTTCCAGCTGGCCCTAAAATAAAGAGCCAAACTGTTTATTAGTCAACAGTTTCCAATCCCTCTTTTCAGTGACACTTTAAACTTATGTATGAGTGTATGAGTAGTACTAAATGAATCAGCAGACACATAAATAAGCGATTGCAACGTAGTTCTCCATTTGAGGCAAAATCGTATATTTGGTGCAATAAAATGGCAAAAAACACAACTTCCCCGTGGCACAATATTTTGGTACTTCTCTACTTCTATAACTTTTCTCTTATCCTCATAGTATCTACCCAAAACCAATTGTAAACCTTGCTCTTTCATACATGAGAATTTTTGCCTGATTAAACTGCAGTTCCAGTCAAGACCGTATCCAGGGGGTAGGGTTAATCGGTTTGAACCCCCACCACTACCACGTTTGAAATTTGGTCCGACTCGCAAAAAAGTGAAAAAAATGAGTACAAGC
>JAQQPU010010953.1:15308-28986 GCA_029168905.1 Artemia sp. Kazakhstan ARC1039 | reverse complement strand
GGGGGGGGGGGGTTTGGGGATGGTCCGAATTGAGTAAAGTGATTGTGGGGGTTGGACTGACTGGGCAGGCGTAAGTACATGGGGCGGAGGATTGTTTCGAGGAATGGGTTCCTGAGGTATACTGCGCTGTATCGGGTATGCAGGGGGATAAGACTGAAAGTCGAATGGAACACGAACTAGGGGAGGGGGGTCGTGAATACTTTCGGCGTCGTTCTATAAAACGTTGGGTTACCTTGACTGGTAACAGCTGGGACTGCCCAAGTTTGTGCACTTGTTTTTTGTTTGCAGCTCGATTTATTTCGTAAAAAGGAAGGGGGGACATAAATATGCAGGCTATCACACCCAAAACAACGCCCACTTGATGCTAACTTACATAAAGGAACGTGGTCAAAATTACACTTTGTTTTCGTACACTTGCCAGTGAGGTAAAAACGACTTAAATGCAATAACAAGCACTTCTTTTGGTCGCACTTGTTATATAAAAATTGAGAACAAACTCTTGGACTAGCTTCATTTTGTTTTTTGAAGTTACGGGTAATATATCCATGATTATAGGGGCACTTTGAACCTAATTTACAATTTCCTTGCTTAAAAAACTTGCAATTTTTTATAACACTATTATCAGGAATACTTTTTCCTGCAGCTTGCTTGGAGCACGATCATGTTCAAAATGACATTTATCACCTAATTTGCAAATACCTGCAAAAATTATATTAGCACATTTGCGATTATTAGCAGAGAAGTCCTTATTATTAGTCAGAATCACTTCAGTACTTTCAAAACAAATTCGAGCATCTCTGATTGAGTTCTCAAGGTCAGTATTATAATTAGGTTGAAACGAGGTGATATTGGGGTCAGGTACAATTTCTGAACTCGGGTTTATGTCACTCGTAGTGGCTAAAGTTGATGAACTTAATCCTCTCCTTCCTTCATTAATATTCATTGAGCTTGGGGACAATGCACTGTTTTGATGATGAAAATCTAAGGTGTTATTTACCTTGTTTGTGATGGAATAATTTGTAAGTTGACTTCTTGAATCATTTTCATAAGATGACAAAAAATCTCTATTTAGCATTAACACATCCGTTAGCTTTTCTTTTAAAGTCAAATTTTTTGTAAAATCTGCTTGTGATGGGGGGGATGTCGTGACGCCGTCCGTTTGAACATATTTATCCATGCTGCATTCAGTGGTTTGGCATGATACATGCGTTGGACCTTCGGGAAGGACTTCAAGAACATGGCACTGGGGTGGGGCAAGTAAAATTGTAGGACCAACTGAACTAGCCTCCTGGGGCTTGTTTTGATTTTTCTGTTGAAACCGAAAGCTGGCTATGTGGAGGGTCAGGATAAGGAGTAGGACTGCTTAGGTCACTTAGGATGCTAAGAATTCTTTTTCTTTCAACTGGGGTACGAGGCGTTCGAGGGAAGCCAGAACGGGGTACAGAAAGACCCGGAGAAGAAGTAAGGTTTACCTTGGATTTAGTGGAGCAGTCAAGGCACATCCAGGAGTTACTCCAATTAGTAATGTCTATCCTGGCACACTTTTCGGCCCCTGCGTGGAACCAAGAGTCACAATTTGCACATTTGATTGAGTTAGAAGTAACTCGTAGTCTGCATTCTGGACAGTATTGTTTTTGTTTTGCCATTTGGACAAAGGTCACAATCACTGTAGCTTTGAACTTAGAGAGGTGTTGACAGGTTGAACTCTGACAAAGAACTGAATGGGAAATAAAATGGTATTGCTGATTTGAATAACTATGTTTCCTTCTCAGGAGTAGCTGTCATGCAAGATTATTGTTAAATAATTCTGGGCTCTTTATCCTCCTGTAGATTTCCAATTGCCTGAAAAACAAGGATGTGGCTGTTTAGGTTAGGCTAATTTATTGTTTAAAAGATATATGCTAGCCTCGGCTTCTATGTCTTGGTCTACACTCACATTGGCCTAAATGCTTTGGTAAGGGTATAGCATTGGCTAGAAATTGGATGAAAGAAAAATTATTCTCCAGTCTAAACTCTTTCCTAATATTGCAATTGCCACCGCTGAAATTGCAACCCATCCTCCCTGATGGACGCCGAAATAATTACTACTATTGCAAACAATTCACTGCAGCACCAAATCCCCTGAGGCAAGAAGGCTCCTCCTTCGCCCAATCTATTTGAAGCTCCCCTTTTTACACTCCAAAGATGTTCCAATTACCAATTTCCCTTTCTTACGACTTTTCTCCGCCCTATTTAGTGACAATCGGCTTTTCATTTGGCCCTAGATGGTTGGCCAAGAAGGACGATCCTTCGCAATCTATCACCCTTCATCCGCATGACGTATCCTGGCAATCTCAACTTTTATTTCGCTATAGTCCTTGAAAGTGAGGTAGAACGACATTACTAACACAGCTTATTGTTTAAAATACGGTCAGTCAGACCGGTAACTAAGAGGGTCTGTTGACAATTCCTCTAGAAAACATCTAAAAAGTTTTTCTTCATCTTTTGGAGTGCTCACGTTTCAAAACCACACCTGAACCCTGTCATCGCCGTTGCTTCTAATATTCTAATCTTTGTTTGCATTTTGGCGCGCTCAACTCTTAAAACCGCCCGAAAATCATCAATTTTGCTAACAATTAAATATAAAAAAAACAAGTTTTTTAACTGAAAGTAAGGAGCGACATTAAAACGAACAGAAATTATTCCGTATATGAAAGGGGCTGTCCCCCCCCCTCAACGCCTCGCTCTTTATGCTAAAGTTTTTTATTGTTTTAAAAAATAAAGCTGTGAGACAGAGTCAAACTTTAGCTTAAAGAGTGAGGCGTTGAGGAGGGGACAGCCCCTTTTGTATACGGAAAATTTCTGTTCATTTTAAGTTTTAATGGCGCTCCTTACTTTTAGTTAAAAAAAACGTGTTTTGTTTTATTTAATTTCTTAACTTTTTTGAATTAATGCACATTTGATTTTGGCTCTCCGTACATGAATAACTAGAACGAGATTTGCAAATTAATTTTACTTCTTTTTGGCTAAATAGCCTTCTCGAAATTTTAATCTGATGTAACCTACGAATTAACTTACGTAACGAACTTCTATATTCGTATATTTTTATTACATATATTAGGGGGTTTTCCCTTAGTCAATACCTCGCTCTTTACACTAAAGTCCAAATTTTGCTCAAATTCTCTAAGAATGGCCCCTTAATCACAAAGGCTGTTAATTAGAATAAATAGCTTTGACGAAAGTACAAAAAAAACTTTAGCATAAAGAGCGTAAAAAGTTTAGCATAACTTTTAAGTTTTGATGTTGCTCCTTTTTTTCAGTTGAAAAAATTGTTCGTTTTTTTTATATTTAATTTCTGATCGTTTTTTAAATAATGCTGGGAAATCCGGCGCCCCCTTTATAGCAATGTCCCTTCCTCCATGAAAACTTCAACTACCAGAAAAAATCCCCCTGAAAACTTCTGTATACTTCCCAGTAACCAATACCATATGTAAACATTGGGCAAACTTCATAACTTGCAGACCTTCCCCAGGGGACTGTGGGGGATTAAGTCATCCTCAAAGAAATAGTTATTGTGTTTTTCGACCATGCTGAACAAAATGGCTATCTCAAAATTTTGATCCGGTGACTTTGGGAAAAAAACAAACGTGGGAGGGGGCCTTTTTGCCCTTCAATTCTTCGGCCACTTAAAAAGGGCACTAGAACTTTTAATTTCTTTCAATCAGAACTTTTAATGAGCCCTCCCGCGATATTCTAGGACCACTTGGTCTGTACGATCACCCCTAGAAAAAAAACAAAAACAAATAAAAGTCATCCGTGATCTTTCTTCTGGCAAAAAATACAAAATTCGACATTCTTGCAGATCGGAGCTTGAAACTTCTATAGTATTCTTTGATACGCTGAATCTGATCTTGTGATTTTCATTAAAGTTCTTTGACTTTTAGGGGGTGTTCCCCCCTTTTTTCGAAAATAAAGCAAGCTTTCTCGGGTACGTAACTTTTGATGGGTAAGACTAAACTTCATGAAACTTGTATATTTAAAATCAGCATAAAATAAAAATTCCGTTTTTTATAGTTTCGGTTACAATTGAGCCGGGTCGCTCCTTACTTATAGTTCGTTACCACGAACTGTTTGATTTCGGCTAGGGACACTCAGTTCATCAGCATAATATAAGTCTTGAAGAGTTCTGCTTTCCCATTTGATTCCATGCTCTCCCACAGCCTTTGTCGTGTTCCTTAGGACAAATTCCATCAAAGCAATCCGTATAAGTGAATAAAACACAACCTTGCGTAACTCCTGATTCAATACGAAACCGTGACCTTATTTCCTACATTAACAACAATATTAATCCTTGCGAATAATCTATGAAACTGGAAACTATAGGGCTGTGATGACTAAGGCATTTCTCAATTATTAGTTTAAGACTTCAAATTTGGTCGACGTATCCTCTTCATTTCCTATGAATGAAGGGCAAAATATTTATAGTGATAATTTTCTTTGTTTTTCTTACTACTTGCCATAGACCTGTTGTTTTTCTAGAGGTTTTTATTTTGTCTTGTTTTTAGCTTGCTCTCTTCTTTTAAGGAAAGGATAGGGTTGTTTCAGCAAAAATCATCGATCTCCATCTTTGTTTTTTGTTTGTTGGTGTCTGCAATCAAGAATCATCACTGATTATTCTATTTAATGCAATTCCACACCAGTACGCCAGTAGAAGTGCCAGTTTTGGTACGTTTTATCCACAGTTTATATAATTATCCAGTAAGTTTATCGCAGATCATTTCTGGTCTTCATTCTCGGTACGAACAAAAAGCTCCTCCCACTTCTTTCTGTATTAGCGGGTTAGTCTGTTTCCGATTGTTTCCAACAAAGTGTATTATTCGTAATAGCGGGTTTCCACTTGTGTCCGATTAGATCACAGTCTGACTTGTCTACCCGTGAAAAGATCTGATTCCGCTTATGTTTCTATCTGCAAAAACGTTCTCTGAAGCACTCGCACCTTGGTCCGGGTTTTTATAATGGGTGAGATAGGGAAAGATCATACTGGATAATTATATAAACTGTGGTTTTATCCAATATAACTTAAATTTGACACTAGGAAAATGTACTTTATTGATAGGTTTGCATTCTGTCGCAATTTTCTAACCTCGTTTCTTCTAATATAGGCTATATGTAAGGTATATTCTATCCAGAAACAGGAGACGCATCTAGTTTGCGGCGGCAAATCGTCAAGAAACCTTATTCTATATTTATAAACTATATTTATACACTATATAAAAATGTTTAGCTGATCAGTAAATTCATCTGCATTTTTTCGTACTAAGAATGATAAATTCGGAGAGCTTTGTAATTGTTCCGTTTCCAATTTTAGTAGTTGATCCATCTGAAAAGTAAAATGGATTTCTCAGGTTCTAGCAAGAAAAATTGGTAAAGAATTATAATAAGACACACCTGGACTATGTTCCAGATTTACGTTTGATTTTCTACCGAGTTCAGTCGCTTAAAATAGACGCCCTATGTATGGCAGTAATCCTAGATGGCAATATTTCAGAAGATGCAAAACTAGGTAGACAAGGTAGGCTGTACTTGATCGTACCTTCATCTGATAAAATTCTGCGCATTATCCCTCCTTTCAAGCAAGGCTATGTCCAGGGGGTGACCCCCTCCCCCCCAAGTGTTCGTTCGACTCGTAAAAACGTGATAAAAATGAATATAAACAACGAATATAAACAAATTTTGATGTCTTTTTGTACCCCCCCCCCCCCCCGAAAAAAATCCTGGGTACGACTCTGCTTTCAACCAAACCACAAGAAAAACAAGACGTCACACTGACCGATCAAATTATCATGTGGAAGCATGTCAAGAACTGAGGAACAACTTCTTTCAGTTCTGCACTTCCATTTTGAGTGATACTTGGTAGAAATTTTTTCTGAATATTTTTCTGTTAATTCCTTTAAAAGAAGGTGCAGGCAATTACAGCTTCTGAGTGGGATAAAATAAAGGATTAGGGACACATTTTACAAAGGTTTTATGAAGTACCTTGCACCATGAATGTGGCTGAAAAAAAATGAGAGCACCAGCTGCTCTGTACTTTAGTTTGTAAAGAAAGTTTTAGTTTAAAGGATAATAAAAGAAGAAGAAATAGTCTAAGATTTTTGATGCTTTTCCTCAAAAATGAATCTTCAAACTTTATATTCGTTAACTTACGGCTCTTTCGACCATTGAGAAAGCCGCCAGATGCCACTACAAGTCAACAGCGATCCAAGCGTAGCCACAGAGGGAAAGGAGGAGGCCAGAGAAGTGTGCTATTCCTGTTCTCTTTCTGAAACGAGAGTGAGGTCTCTCAGAACGGCAAGGGAACGTATTCTGACAGTAGTTAAATGCATCCCTCCTAGTGAAATCTCTCCTACGCTCCGTCCGTGGTATGATGACCCAGTATCGTCCCTGTCAAGTACCCACCTCCCCTACCACCTGAGTTTTTCTTGGCGAAGTGCAGACTGCCCAATATCCTAGTAAGTAATGCCCGATCGCTAAACAACAAAAACTGACGAACTTGAAGTAGTTCTCGAACAGACTAGTTCCCCCATTGCTGTCATCACAGAATGTTGGGATATTAACGATGAAACCGGGCATATCAAAGGGCACAAGTGTTTTTTTTAATACGAAACGCGACCGAGGGATTAACCGACGAGGCAGCGGGGTCGGCCTGTACTTTCGGGAAGACTTACCTTGTAAATTACTCTGTCAGCTCAGTGACTCATGACATGAAGTAATGTGGGTCGAATGCAAACCAAAGCGCCTATCAAAGCGATATTCGTGCTTGGTTGTAGCCGCAGTTTACTACCCCGAGACTGCAAAGAACAGGAAAGAACTGATCCAGTATATCCAAAACTGTACTGATGACCTACGCCGCAAACACGCAGTGCCTGCTTTTGTAATCGCTGGCGATTTCAATAAGACTAATAAGGCATGGGTCTCCAGCATGCTTGATCTCAAGCAAGTTGTCTCAATCCCAACACACGTCAGTGATAGTATATTAGATCTTATTTTCACAAACATTCCCGTTTATTACGAAGTACCCTGCTCTCTCGGTGGTCCGTTACATAACTCTGACCATAACACACTTCTTTGGAAAACCAAAGTTGGCCTTCCAGCACCACGTAAAGTAAAAAATTGCCACTCGACCTATGACTAAAGAGGCAATTCGTTCCTTCGGACAGTGGATTGGGACGTTTGACTTTGATGAGATTTGCTCTTTGACAGATATCGACCACAAAGTTTATACGTTCAACTCTTTGCTGTTATGTAAATATCATGAACATTTTCCTGAAAAAAATAACTGTAATTGACACTGACAAACCTTGGGTAACACCAGATCTCAAGATGCTTATCTTAACTCGCTGCCAGTTACATAGCAGTGGTGATATTATTCAAGCAAACAAACTTCGTAACCGCATTGTTAAACTGTTACGAGCAGCGCAGAAACGTTACGTTCATGACAAAGTCTCGCCTCTCCTTCAGGATGAGTCCCGCAAGTGGCACTCTGAAGTCAAGCGTCTTACCGGTAAACGTACCATCAGTGACGTTAAGATACAGAAAGATGACAAAACGCTGATAAAATCAGCTGAAGTGAACGCCCTTTTCACTTCAATCTGTACTACTCACCCGTCCTTCACCGAAGCCGAAATCGAAGCCCTCATTGCTGACATCTCTGAAGATACAATCGTTGAGGTATCCGAGTTCGCGGTGTATAAAGAACTTCAAAAGTTGAAAAACAACTGTGCTTCTTATCGAAGAGAATTGCCAGTTAAACTTTCAAGAGAAAATTCTATGTTTCTAGCAAAACCATACTCATCAGTGATCAATCGTCTTTCAAGGAGCACAAATTCCCAAGTGCTTGGAAAAAAGCCTACATGCGCGTCTTACACAAAGTTAAAGACCCGAAATCCTGTGATCAGCTTCGTCTGATTTCTATTATGCCTAATATGGCTAAAGTGACCGAATCCTTTATTTATAGACCGCTACTAGCCCAAGTTCAGCCAGCCCATGATCGGTTTCATTACAGCTGCTTGAAAGGTAGTAGTACGACGCATTATCTAGTACGTCTCTACCACCTGATTACCGAGGTTGAACAAAAGCAGTAGCCTCGTTGACCTGCTTTTAGTCGATTATCGTAAGGCATGTGACTTGATCCGCCATTATACAGCAGCAAATAACCTAAAAAAGATGGGTGCTAGGAAGCATATTTTGCTCTTAGTTGTTGACTTCCTGCGTAACCGCCACCAGTGTGTCTGTGCCCTCTTTCCAAGTGAATTAAACTCTGAGTGGGCTGAACTGACGTGTGGCACGCCGTAAGGCACTAAGCTGGCAGCTCTTTTGTTTTTAGCGGTAATTAACTACATTATCCTCGAGTTTGAAGACAGATTCAAATACGTGGACGATATCTCCCTTTTTCTGAAATATCTTGCTGAAAAGTCAGACGTGTATCCCCAGTTCAGCAGTGAGATCAGCAAATCCTTTCTCAAGCAGTGTAGCATCAATGACACCAAGCTTATTGTCAATAAAACAAAAGTCATGAGGTTTAATTCGCTTAAGCGTGACCTCTCATGTCCGGATCCGTGGTACCCTACCGCCTCAACCTCAGTGATTCTCGGGTTTACTTTCAGTGTCGACTGTTCATTTAGCGCGCACATCGTCGGTCTGGTGAAAAAAGTTAGTTGCGCACTACGGTCGCTAATTACCTTGCGCCGACTAGGTTTCTCACAAAGTCAGCTGAAGACGGTTTACGTCACATACATGCGCCCTATCCTAGAATATGCGTGTCCTGTGTTGGGCCCTCAGGCTCATAATATTGCCCACCTAAGTAAAGATCTGGAGGCCATTCACTGCAGTGAAAGTGATACTAGGCGTGAAGTACAACTCTTATGAGGCTGCCCTTAGTATCTTACGACTACCAACGTTGCGTGATAGGCGCTTGCAGTTGATGTGCAATTTTGGGCGGTCCCTTCTTTCGTCCCAGAAACACCGTTCGTTGCTTCCCCCACCTGCGCCTATCAACGCCAACACCTGCCATAAGAACCGACTAGTGCCGCCAAAGTGTCGAACAACCCGTAAAAGCAATTCATTCGTGCCTTTTTTTGTCAGTTATTTAAACCGCCAGTGACCAGTTTTATGCAATGTACTAAACATTGCGTAAAATAATAAAACTACATTTAGTCACTACATTTAGCCATTGTACATTTAATCACGGCTGTGGCCACGGCTACGATAGTTGTTTATAAAATAAATGAGTCTGTGAGTCTACTATGTCAGCTTTAAAACGAAGTTTCATTTAAAGACCAAACGAAGTTTCATTGAAGGAGAAAAAAGTTGGAAGAAGAATTAAACTTCGAGAAAGCCAGCTATGCTCCTCATTTTCATTGAAATAGAAGAGAACCAGCAATTTCTATTGAAAAGAAAAGAAAGTCTTAGTTAAAATAATAAAAAGGAAAGCTAGGTCTGGGATAACATTGCCAGCTGCACGTTCTCTATCTTTGTTTAAAAAAAAGAGCAAAAACAATAAGCTAGGGTAGGAATTAAAATGTTTGTCATTGCTAACATATCTCACCTTATTTAAGTTCTTATGTCGAAAAAGACGATTTTTTTTTTTTTTAAAGTTAGGCTAGAAATTTTAAACTATATAACTGGGACTGCCAGCTTCTCTATCTGTATTTTGTCACAAAACAAGAAAAACACATAAATCTAAAGAATTATATTTTCATAGGCAGCGCGCTACCGCTGCCTAAGTAAAGAACGATGTGGGCACAATGTGTTTTTTTTTTCTCCACCCGGGTACTTCGTATCGAAGGAGTTGTCGTAGAAACTTTGAAAAGGGTTCATTCGATTGGAAACTGGAGTGGCTAGTGTCCTTTTTATAGTCGAAAGTGATTGGAGGGCAACTATCCCCCCCTCCCCCCCTACAGCCATAATTCCCCCAAACACATCCAATCAAAATTTGTAGATAGCCATTTTGTTCAGCTTAGTTGATTTCCAGATAGGAAATATGTTTTTGAGGAGGACAACCCTCGGGGACAGGGTTTAAAGTTATGCCCTGAGGGCATATAAGAACGATGTTAACACAATGTACTATTTATTTTTTTTTGTTTTCCTTTAAAGCAGGGCACTTCATATGGAATAGGTCGTCGTAGAAACTTCAAAAGGGGCTCATTCGATTGGAAATACAAAGGGATAGTGCCCATTTTAATAGTCAAAAGTGATTGGAGGGCAACTAGCACCCCCCCCCACGCCCATCATTTCCCCAGACACATCCAATCAAAATTTTGAGATAGCCATTTTGTTCAGCGTAGTTGGTTTCCAGATAGAAAATATGTTTTTGAGGAGGACACTCCCCCACAGCCCTCTGGGCAAGGGTTTTAAGTTATGCCTTTTGGGCATATAAGGGTTTTAAAGAAGGCGTTGTAGTAGAAACTCCAAAAAAGTTCATTCGATTGGAAATTAAGGGTTTTATAGAAGGCGTTGTCGTAGAAACTTCAAAACAGGCTCATTCGATTGGAAATTCGAAGGGCTAGTACCCCTTTTAATAGTCGAAAGTGATCGTAGGGTAACTAGCCCCACCCCCTTACGCCCCTCATTCCCCCAAATGCATCCAATAATAATTTTGAGATAGCAATTTTGTTCAGCGTAGTTGATTTCCAGATAAAAATATATTTTTGAGGAGGATACTCCCCCACAACTCTCAGGGCAAGGATTATAAGTTATACCCTGGGGGCATATAAGGTTATCATTGAAATCTTTGTCGTAAAAACTTGAAAAAGGGCTCATTCGATTTGAAATTCAAAGGGTTAGTACCCTATTTAATAGTCGAAATTGATTTGAGGGCAACTAACCCACCTCTCACGCCCACCTTTTCCCCAAACACATCCAATCAAAATTTTAGATAGCCATTTTATTCAACGTAGTTGAAAGTTTTGGAAATTAGGTCGTTAAGGTTGACAACCCCTACCCCCACAGCCCTCAGGGAAAGGAACCCCTACCCCCACAGCCCTCAGGGAAAGGGTTGTAAGTTATGCCCTGGGGCATATAAAGTTTTTATTGAAAACGTTGTCGTAGAAACTTCAAAAGGTCTCATTCATTTGAAAATTGAAAGGGCTAGTGCCTTTTTTAATAGTTGAAAGTGATTGGATAGTAACTAACACCCCTATCACGCCCACCATATTCCAAAACACATCCAATTAAAATTTGAGATATCCATTTTGTTCAACGTAGCTGAACGTTCTGAAAATTAGGTCTTTTAGGATAATAACTCCCTCAGAGTCCTCAGTGCAAGGGTTGTAAGTTATGCCCTGGTGGCATATAAGGTTTATATAGAAAGTTGTTGTATAAATCATAGGCAGTACGATCGCGCTGCCTAAGTAAAGAACGGGGACACTCGAGAACGAGACAAGAAACGGGGACTAAGTAAAGACGAGGACACTCCCCCAAAACCCTCAGGGCAAAGGTTTTTAAGTTATGCCCTGGGGGCATATAAGAACGATGATGGCATAATGTATTATTTATTAATTTTTCCCTTTAGAGCAGGGCACTTCGTATCGAAGAAGTTGTCGTAGAAACTTCAAAAAGCATTCATTCAATTGGAAATTGGAGTGGCTGAAATTAGGGTAAGGGTTGTAATTAATGCCCTCGGGGCATATAAGGTATTTATAGAAAGCGTTGCCGTTTCCAAAAGGGCTCATTCGATTGAAAATCGAAAGCCCTAGTGCCCTTTTCAATAGTCGAAAGTGATTGGAAGGCTTGACATTTTTATAGTAAAGATCGAAGTGGGTTTAATGTATTATTTGCTGTTGTTGTTTAGACCAGGGCACTTCGTATCGAATGAGTTGTCGTGGGAACTTCGAAAAGGGCTCATTCGATTGAAAACAAAAAGGGCTGATGCCCTTTTTAATAGTCGAAAGTGATTTGAGGGCAGCTAATCCCCCTTCCACGCCAACCCTCCCATTTCTGCTCCTAAAATTTAACCAAATCAAAATAGCGTAAGTGTATCCAAGCTTTCAAAGAAAGTAAACAGATTTTTTTGCGACTGGTATCAAGTTTTTCATTTCAGGTCAACTAGAGGAGGTATGAAACTAAATTAAACAGTACTATTAGTGTCCAGATTTTTAAAAGGGTGTATGTTGTTAAAAATTGCTGAAAAATTTTCTCCAGCATACAAATAGCAGGCCAAAGTATAAAGTCTTAAAAACGAAAAGATTTGAAGTATTATTTCCTTTTCAAACAGTTCGTGGTAACGAACTGTAAGTAAGGAGCGACCCGGCTCAATGGTAACCGAAACTCTAAAAAACGAGATTTTGATACCAATAGATACATCAAAAGAATCAGATTTTAATTCTGATTTCAAATATATAAGTTTCATTAAGTTTAATCATACCCATCAAAAGTTACGTGCCTGAGAAAATTTGGCTGATTTTTGAAAAAAGGGGGAAAGACCCCCTAAAAGCTATAGAACCTTAATGAAAATCACACCATCATATTCAGCGTATCAGAGAACCCTACTGTAGAGGTTTCAAGCTCCTATCTACAAAAATGTGGAATTTTCCATTTTTTGCCAGAAGAAAGATCACGGATGCGTGTTTATTTGTTTGTTTGTTTGTTTGTTTTTTTCCCAGGGGCGATCGTATCGACCCAGTGGTCCTAGAATATCGTGGGAGGGCTCATTGGAACGGAAATTAAAAGTTCTAGTGCCCTTTTTAAGTGACCAAAAAAAATAGAGGGCAACTAGGCCCCCTCCCACGCTCATTTTTTTCCCAAATTCACCCGATCAAAATTTTGAGATAGCCATTTTGTTCAGCATTGTCGAAAATATGATAAAAATGTCTTTTAGGATGACTTGATCCCCCAAAGTCCCCAGGGGGAGGGCTGAAAGTTATGAACTTTACTCAATGTTAACATGTAGTATTGGTTATTGGGAAGTATACTGACTTTTTCAGAGGAGATTTTTTCTGGTAGGTGGGGGAAGGAGAGGGTCGGGGGCTATATGGAAGGATCTTTCCATGAAGGAAGTTTTCATGGGGGAAGGGACATTGCTATGAAGGGGGCGCCGGATTTCCCAGCATTATTAAAGAAAAAGATCAGGAATTAAATAAAAAAAACAAGTTTCTCAACTGATCAACTGATTGTGATTAAGAGGTCATTTTTAAAGAACTGGAAAAAAAATTCGAACTATAGTTTAAAGAGCAGGGTATTGACTAGGGGGCGAACCCCCTAATATACGTGTTAAAAATTTATGAATATAGAAGTTCGTTACGTAAGTTAATTCTAAGTTACGTATATTTATTACTAATAAAAACGTTCGTAAATAAAATTAAACAAGTTTCGAGAAAGCCATTTAACCAAATATAATATGCAAATTTTGTTTTAATTATTCATGTACGGTGAGCCAAAATCAAAACCTGCATTAATTCAAAAACGTTCAAAAATTAAATAAGAAAAACAAGTTTTTTTAACTGAAAGTAAGGAACGACGTTAAAACTTAAAACGAACAGAAATTATTCCGTATATGAAGGGGGCTGTCCCCTCCTCAACGCCTCGCTCTTTACGCTAAAGTTTGACTTTCTCACAACTCTATTTTTTTAAACAATAAAAAAAACTTTAGCGTAAAAAGCGAGGCGTTGAGGAGGGGACAGCCCCCTTCATATACGGAATAATT
>JAQQPU010010953.1:1996-15208 GCA_029168905.1 Artemia sp. Kazakhstan ARC1039 | reverse complement strand
AGCGAGGCGTTGAGGAGGGGACAGCCCCCTTCATATACGGAATAATTTCTGTTCGTTTTAAGTTTTAACGTCGTTCCTTACTTTCAGTTAAAAAAACTTGTTTTTCTTATTTAATTACCTGAAAAGACTATGTCAATATAAAACGAACAGAAATTAATTTAAAAAACTTTATCCACAAAATAAGTTTTTCAAAGAAAAATAAAGAACTCCATTAAACAAATAATGAGCAAAAATAAAATCAAATAATCTACCAAGCGTGAATCTACCACAATTGCTATATTGGTTATTAATTGCTATATTTAAGATTTGTCGGCGACTCTTCTTATTTTAGCTCTTACTTAAGGAAAGTTTTAGTTCTGTAGCTCTGTCTTTATTTCAATTTGAAGAACAAGAATAACTTAGTTAAGAAAAAAAGAAACATAGGTAGGAATTTCAATTTTTCAGAATTCCAGCTGATTTCTTTATTGTTACATTCAAGAAAAATGCTGGAAGGAGAAAGAAGAAATAAATAAATATAGGTGAGATCTTGAGATTGTTTTTGAGATTGGGATCTCAAAACATCACAGTTTTTGAGATTGGCGACTGCTCTGTCTGAGTTTTAGTTGAAAAGAAACAAAAGTTTTTCTTTTTTAAAAAAATGACAATTAGTATAAGCTATGAATCTAACACCTTGTCTCTGCCAGCTCATCTTTCTGTATTACAGTAAAAAAAAAAAGTTCAAGATTAAAAGAAAAAAAAACGAAAGCCAAGTTAGGAATTGCCGTTTGCGACACAAACACTCTGCTTTGATTAATTAAGAAAAACGTTTTACTTACGGAAGTAAAGAGAACTTGCAGAAACTTATATGAATAAAATTACTGCTTTACACATTAGGTAAAATAAGGCTGCTGAAATTAACGGGCTCGTGATATTTTCTAATATTTGTATGTTTCTTAAAACTAGTAATTTACTGAAAACGCAAAATGAAACCAAGACAAGACGATGTTCTCTTCACAGCAGAAAATTTCATGAGCACCTTGCAGAAGATAGAAGATAGAAAGACCTTGCAGAAGAAGAAGATAGAGGTAGATAGTCTCTCAATCGTCTTTGATCGACCATGATATCCACAACCTTTATACAATTTCTGTTCTCTAAGAAACTCAACAAGCTTAGTTCTCACCAAAGCACTAATAATTAAATTATACAAATATTGGAAACTATCACGAGATAACTTATTTGATCTAGTTTTATATTTCAGCTAAAAAAAAGGAACAAAAAAAAAGGAGTTACACAAGAGCTTCCCACCCAAAAAAGGTTATTTCGCTTCCAGGTCAAGGTGGGGGACTGTCAGTTACCTGTATAGGGTTTCCGACAATGCGGATACCAATGCTGCACATTTAAGTTCCATCAGTCACAATTTCTGATCTGGGTACCAGGTTTCTTTATGAAACTGTGCAACATTTTTTATGGCAATTTAAACTTTACCATTAAAATTAATTGAAATAATAGTTACTCCTGGTACAGGGGCGTATCTACAATATTTTTATTTGGCGGGGGGGGGCAAAAGTATGTGCTATTAAAGCGGTAGTGAAGAAAAGCAACTATTTAACAAATATGCTAGTTGGTGAGTTTAAAAAATTACGCAATACATTATAAGCCATAAACACACATCAAACAATCTTAAGTACAAGTGCTTGGCTTTTACTAAAATTGTCAGCAATAACCTATTGAAGACAATAGTATTATAACGTAAACAAGATTTCGGGTGAGCGAAGGTAAATGTCGCAACACTCGGCTTTTTTTTAGCCAGATTCACCAATAATGCTGCAGTACATGTCTTCCCTCTTTTTCACCCAACCCCCACAAATAGTATAAGATGCACAATCTCATAATAGAACAAAGCTCTATTTTAATACCCCCGGGTATTGCGCTATTAATTTGCTCATAATTTTGAATGGATTTTGAAATTTGTTGTACTAAATTTTTGATATACATAATTTATTGGAATATGATTTATGATTTTTTTTTTATTAAATGGATTTGTTTGTGGGCTTGCTGATTTATATTAATAATTAGCATTGACATCAGCGGGCCACATGAAGCCGAAACAAAAATCATAGGCAGCGCAATAGCACTTTCTATGCAAAGATACAGGACAAGTCAAAGTATTACCACAGATTGTGTAATATTATATTTTGACATACTCTTCACATTTAAATAGCGACCGTATTTCAAATTTGAAAGTATTCGAAAACTAAAGTTAGAATTATTAACTTATCCGTTAGGCATTGTTTTACAAACAATGTCCAGAAAATCTGTACAATTCTTGCCATCATTGCGGCAGAAACCTTAAATTAATTAAAAATTGCCAAGGTTGCCAATTGAAAGGAAAAATTGACTCCTAGAGTTTGAAAACTACCTTCGCGTTTATCTTTGCTTAAAAAAGGAATTCTGTAAAAATTACACAAAAGGTTTTCTTGTGTAAATCAGGGTATCGGGGTACGCATTCGTGGGGGGGGGGGGTACACTGAACATCGTTTTTATGTCTATAATTCCCTTCACAAGCAATGCTTGGTCTATAAGGGTTGCATGATAAAACTGATAAGAATAGAAAAATAGATTGGATCCGTAGCACCTATATATGCACACAAAATTTCTAAATTGTGAGAAAAATATTTTGTGAGAAAACATATTTTGTGTAAATTTACTTCATACTATTCCCAGCCGACGTTTTTTACAACATGCTGATGCAGAGATAAATGCCCCACAAGTATGGCGCTGTGTGAAATGTGACTAATTTCAGTCATAATTTTTACCACATTTTGTCAATTCTTTTTTTTTCTGGAGCTGGTTAAAAGAAATATTTAGAAAAGCGCAAATAGCAAGAAGTTAGCATGGTATTATACAAAGAGGCAGATCTACATCTATGGGCTAGTATGTGAATCCGGATCGTAAGGAATAGGACGTTATCAGCACTTATTAGATGTTTCAATTATGAATAAGAGGATTTGGAGCTAAATTGGGGTTTTCGTTTCAATATTGGAAGTATAAAATTTAAACAATTCAATGATTCCTAAAGCGGATTCCACCGAATTCCATGACCAAACTACAACCGATTTGACCTATCCAGTTATAGTACGAATATCGTTATAAAAAGTACTAAGTCTTATTTTCTTTTTCAATGATTTCTTTGTCATTCAGGAAATTATTATCACTGTATATCTACCTCCTCATTCTTCAATGATTCCATTTCTGTCCTATTTGCAGATGTAGAGGGTGTATTCATTTTCACTTTTGAAAGTTTTCAAAGAAGAGAACCTTGTCTTGAACTGATAGATTTTAGGAAGTAAAAGTACCTTAAATATCAGGGGGGGGGGGAATTGACCTTAGCAAATGTGGCGAAACAGGAAGCAACACTTCAATTTTTCCTTTAACTAGCCTCACATTTTACTTGATGTTAAGGTTTCAGAGGCAGTAGGCCTACATATGAAAAGATATTAATGCGGAACATATTATGAAGTGTAATTGAGCCCTATTTTTCTTATTTTCCTTATGTTAAAAATGAGCATTGATTAATTTTAAAAAAAATGTCTATTCAAAATAAAGGGCAAATTTGCAACTTAAAACGAGCAACAGTTTTAAAGCTACATAATAAATTATAGTTTTTTTTTCCAAATTATTGGAAGGGCAACTGAAAATAACATTAGGCTACTTCCAAACCAAACATGTGACTAGTATCTTAAAAACATTACGGAATTTTTAATGACATGTTTTTAATTAAAATTTGATATCAGCGAAATCCTATCTGTGAACAAGGATTAATTTACATAATGAAGGACCATTGCACCCAGGTCTTGAAGGCTAATGTTAACCCCAGAAACTTACCGATTAAGCCTTTCAACTCTTAAGAACAAAATGCTCATCTCAAAATTTTGGCCAACCACTATGGTGTTTTGATAGGGGGGGGGGGGTTGGGAGTAGTTGGCCAAAAAAGCAACTGCGGAGTTCTGTCCGTCCCTAGTTATTCTTGGTCACGAGTTGGCACCAGAGTTCTGTCTTTCCCAGAAGTCTTAATTTATGACCAACAGGGTCCTCTCTAAGTTACTTAAGCCACCACTTCCATACGAAGTGCCCGGGGAAATTGTGTTTGGACTATTTTCTATTTTTTCCTGTTTTAACCTTTCCTTTGGGGAATACTTAAGAATATAAGTTTCAAGGCAACCAGAAAAAAAATACCTGACATTTGTAGCCTTTATCTCGTGAGGTTTGGGGGTCATTCCATCACTGGAGTTATATTTATTATACAATTCGACTAATTTTAACAAATTAGCAACAAAATGACCGATCAAAAATCTAAATTTTGATCATATGTCACAAGGGAGAAAAAAGCGTATAGAAGAAATGGTTGCCCTCCAGTCAATTTAAACTCTTAAAAAGAGCACTAGAGCTCTCAGTTTCCGATGAAATTATTAAGTAGGGGGAGGGGCTCCTTGTTTTTCTTTTCTAACACAAATTTGAGCAACTATTCAACAGATATAGGCTAAATATTTAACAACTCAACCCACCTACTTCTGAAATTGCAGTCCTCTTGGCCTGGGGAAGGATGTCTGAGACTGCCAAGTTGTGGTGACGATATAGTTTTTGGCTCTATTCATAGCCTCATTTTTGGACAAACAGTTTTTTGTGCATTTTGTTCCCCTAAGAGAAAGGACTAAAAAGTACAAACTTCAAGCTGATAAGAAAAAAGTTTTTGGCTGATTTTTGGGCCCCCTCTTTGGAGGTTTTGGGCTTCCAAAATACATTTTCATTTGCATACTTAGATTTCTTTGACCTAGTGACATGCCATTGTAAGTTTAAGCCGTTCAGAAAACATGACTCGATCACCCTCTTTTCATGTCTTGTTCCCAGGAAAACCAATATTTTTATTCTATTAGGATGTACCGTTCCCACGGCAAAAACCGTTCCCACGTATCTAGTTCCCACGTGGGATGTACCGTTCCCACGTATTTAGGTTTCGAGCCGATCAGAATTATCTTTTGGTCCATTCCTTTTCTAACGTTTTAGCGCCCCCGAACTTCTTTTGGGGGCGTTGAGGATTCTTTTGGCTTAAGAACTTACGGTTGTAATTTCAAAACTGTTTGTTAAAATAAAAAACAGATTAGTTCTTTTTTATAGCGTTTTTATATTTTTTAAATTTCGTCTTTTTTAGTGTTTTTTTTTGTAAAGTGGTACGTGGCCTGTTTTCGAGGGATTCATGTCCCAATCCTAATATTTTTTTGCTTTAGGATGCCCTTGGTGCATGAGCTTGAGGATGTAAGATTCAAGAGGTTAAACTAATTTAAAAGAGGAATAAGAGGTGATACACTCCTCACTAATTCAACGCTAATGCCTTGACTCTGATTCTCCTTAGTTCTTTTCAAATGACCTGAATGGTTTATAAGTGAGTTCTATTTTCTTCACTCTTTTTCCACCGTTATCTCTTCAGTAATTAAATTGTCTGTTTCAATCGCTTAGAAGTACCATAATCATCCTTGGGAGGAGGGGGTGGGATATCCCCTAAAAATCTCGGGAGGGTGGAATATCCCCTAAAAAATAAAAAATCGAAGGAGCTTGTCCAGACACGCCTTATCTTTTGAAATGAAATACATCTTTAGAACAGTTTTTGAGGCTTAAAAATACTCGAAATTAAGTTCCTGCAAAAGTTCATAACTTCTTAAGGATTTTGGTTATCTGGGCTAAGAGAGTGATTTTGTAGAACTTCTAAAATTTGCGAAAATGTTTTAAGATAGCATGTATCTTATTATTTCAATCGAGTACTCAGTTTACTTTACAATCACAATCATTTTGCTGCTGTTCTCTTGTTTAACTAGCAACAATTAGATAAAAACTTAATTCTGTAGGTTAAGAGCTTATTTTATTGATTAACAGCATTCCGATCCAGTTTTAGCGCCACTATGGCGATCGATACCGGGGTAGTACACAGAGCAGGGTGTGCGGATGAGTAGCTCGGGGAAGGCCTCCTGCCCAGTCCTGAATTTTCTAGGGGCTTCTTTCAACGACTTAATTTTTTTTTGTTGCATCTTACGTTTTATATTGAATAGAATTCAAACTTACACAGAATTCTAATGTTTAAAATTAAACAATTTTGGATAATCAGCGCAATAACGCTGCCTAATTAAATAGTGACGGGATTTCAATGTATTTTTTACACACGGCTACGCATGGATGTTATTGTAAAAATTCCGTGTGGCCTCATTCGTACGGGGCCGCATATAGCCTCATCAAGGGCCACATACGGCATCATTCGTTTTAAAATTGATAGTTATAATGCTCTTTTTAAGAATCAAAAATATTGGAGGACAACAAGATCCCTCCCCATCTCTATTTCTGCCTGCCCCCTCCTAAGCCCCCAAGGGCATCAAATCCCGATCAAAATTTTGAGATTTCCGTCTTCAAAATAGTCGAAAGATCGAATAACTATACCTCCTGGGATGAATTGACCCCCCATAGCCTCCGGAGTAAAGGGCTGTAAATTATGATAGTTTCTCATCGCTCATATATAGGTTTTGTTGCTGGGATAAATTAAATAAAGAAGTTTTTAAAAGAAAATGAAAGGTCTACATTAAACCTAATTCGAGCAAAACTAAAGTCACATAATATTTCAAGCTTAAAAAGATCATTAAACCTAATCTATCAGTAAATAAATGAAACCCATAGCTAACAGAAATTATAGTAAGTAATGGAGCCAACCTTAAAACGAACAGAAACTACTAGAAGCAGAAATACCCCTTTAAAGACCAGAACGACACTTGCAATTTGCTGAAAGTGTCTGGTGACACTTTATTACAAAGTGACTTCTATGTAAATAAAACAATAAAACCCTTAAATAAAATAGACCCTTAAAATTAAATTAAATGAAAAAAATGCATTGAAGCCATATTACTCTTTACTTAGGTAGTGCTATTGTCCTATATTGTTCTTTACAGTGCCATATTTAGTGCCATAGTGCTTAGTTATATAATCCCATAGTGCCATTGTTCTTTAGTGCCATATTGCTCTTTACTTAGATAGTGCCTATGAAGAGAAGGAAAACCCAGGTAAGGAATTGTAATACTTGTGGCGGCCTTTTGACCGTTTGATCCACTGCTTGCATTTTAGTTGAAAACAAATACCGATAATTTTATCTTGAAAAAGATAAACAAAAGTAAAAAACGTAAATCAGGCATTAAAATAATTTGCCTACCAGCTGCTCTGTCTATAGCTTAGTTTCTTTAAAGAAAAAGGGGAAATCCCTCTACTACTTACCAGGATATATTTTGTCCTGGAGTTTCACAGCTAGCTGAGTTAAAACAGAACAGAGGAGTCTTACAACTTCTTCTTCCTCAGTAAATTCCACGTTTTCCATTTCTTTGCTTAGTTCCTCTTTTGCTTTCGTCAAAAGCTTTGACAAAAATCGTATAATATATTCGAAAAGATAACGAGTTGGCTAGAAAAAAAGAGACAGAATCGAGTTCAAAAAAGATTTACTTGTATACTTTTCCAAAGTTACGATGTTTTTTCTATTCAAAATAAAGCTTCTTATTTCAGTTTTTTTTTGCTAGATACTTTTGTGAAAAACAATCTTATTTAGACAATGCACAGTAGAGGCTTTAATGAACTCTTTCATGTCAAGCTAGAAAAAAAACTTCCATGAAGCTGAATTAGGCCTCAGCACATTTTAGAATGTCGTTTTGCAACAACCTGAGGGTGGGGGCAAAGTTTATAGATTGACTTAAAATTATAGTTTGAACAGTTTTTCCCTACAAATTTTGAGAAGTTTCTAGAGAATAAAAAAAATTGTTCCATTGATTAAATTTCACTGGCGAATTTAAATAAAATTAGTATATTTAAGCTTTTGCATGACATAACAATGTTAACCTACTGGCTTATCGCCATAAAACACATATATTTTGGTTAGGCTTTTATTTTAGATTTCAGAGCAAAAATATGAGTTTGAACACATTTTTGCAAAAATAAAAATTGTAGAATACAAAATATTAAAAATGAAGACAATATTAGAGTTAGTCAATTAAATGCAAAAAATTGAAACACAAATAACTTCATACACATTCCATAAGACGCACGAGGGTGTTCCATTTCAGTTAAGGCTTTTTGAAGAAACTGCCGTCCTGAGGCAATGTTTAGCAAAACTACACTTAACTCGTCTTTGAGCTTAAAAAAACTTCTTATATGCAAACGCACTAAAAAAAAAAAACCGAACGTTGATTTTCCGGCCATCTGTGAAAACTAAGATTTTGAAGATTAAAAGTGAAAACGTCATTTAAACCACCATTAATTTTTTTTTTAATCTTTATTAAATTTTTGCTGTTGTGTTTATTCAGTTTTTTTTAAGTCTTTGGCAACAAAATTTAAATTTCGTACAATATTTTTTTTTTCCTACATACTGAGCTTTTATCAAATATCTTACAATTTATTACAAATGTATTATCTTACAAATATCTCATAACTGTACAATGACCTGGTCACCTTGGGTATTTTCATTCTAGAAAAGCAGCAATTTTCATTTTTTTTTGTATCACAACTATGAAGTTTTTAGGGTAGTAAAAATAGTTCCAATAGTTTAGGCAGTTTCGTCAGTGTTGCCACGTTAAACCGTATGAAAAGAGAGAACCAAAACTAATTAGTTAAATTTGATAAGGTGTTTTGTTTCGTAAAAATTCAAACATTAACAATATGTTGACTCCTAAAGAGAACTACATCTTCAAAGAAAAGCTACTTTTTCTTTAAGCTACTTTTTATTAACATTTCATTATTATTATTTCTAAAAGCTACGTTTTATTAACGTTATATTATTATTATTTCTTAAAGTTACGTTTTATTAACGTTTTATTATTATTATTTTTAAAGCTACGTTTCATTAACGTTTTATTATTATTATTTCTTAAAGCTACGTTTTATTAACGTTTTATTATTATTATCAAGGAGGCACACTTGTGCCTCTTTAAAGAGGCGACCCACCACAATGTTAAGTGATTTCCGGTCCTAGAGGTCGCAGAGAGACGGCGGTGATTCATTTTGTAGCCCAAGCTTAAACTAAGAAACGTGCAAAATTTCATCCTCCTCGGACTTTATCTTCATGGGGTAAACTGGGCCGGAAGTTTCGACCCTCCCACCACAGCCCCCCTTTAACGTTTTCCGATTGGGCTGAAAGTTAGAGGTTAAGCTTTCCTAGGGCCCGGGAGCTTATCCTCGAAATTTCAGCTCAATCCGATCACTCCTTCCCTGTTTTCCAAAAACCAGATATAGCCACTTAATGTTCATTTCTCTTTTTTTTATTAGCCACGCCTACAGGCCACAGTTGGCAACGGATCCGGGTTAATGAGGACTCATTCGAAGCGGAATTTGACCTGTTAGGACCTTTTGATATTTTCAGACCGAAAAAATTATCCCATGAATTTACATTTACGAAAAACCTCGTTTTCCTATAAGAGCCCATGTTAAATTTTCCCACCACAGCCCCCCTTTAACGTTGTCTGATCGGGCTGAAATTTAGAAGATAAGTTTTCCTTGGGCCTGGAAGCTTATCCTCGAAGTTTCAGCTCAATCCGATCACTCCTTCCCTGTTTTCCAAAAACCAAATATCAAGTTTTGTGGGGATTTGCTTGCGTCAAAAATAGATTCCACAGACTAAAAATACAAGAACAATTGTGTCTCTTTGGTACAGTGGTCGATACTCCTGACTGTCAGGCGGAAGACCCGGGTTCGATTCCCCGTCAGAGGAAATTTTTTATATACAGAATTTAAAGTTTAAAAAAGAAACTCAGTTTCTTTTTTAAATTATTTGAAAAAAACTACGTTTTCTAAAGAGTTAAAGAGGCTGAGTTACAAGGTCGAACCTTAAAACGTACAAAGATTAGGAGGCACAGTTGGGGGGCTGTTAAAAAGGATGATTCACAAGTTCGAACCTTAAAACGTACAGGGATTAGGAGGTTCATTTGAAAAAAACTACGTTTTCTAAAGAGTTAAAGAGGCTGAGTCACAAGTTCGAACCTTAAAACGTACAGGGATTAGGAGGTGCAGTTGGGGGGCTGCCGCACCCCAAACCCCCACTTCCGTATATGAAAGGGGCTGTGCCCTCCTCAACGCCCCGCTCTTTACGCTAAAGTTTGACTTTCTTACAATTCTTTTTTTTTAAACAATAAAACCTTTAGCGTAAAGAGCGAGGTGTTGAGTTTATATTGAATTTAAAGTTTAAAAAAGAAACTTAGTTTCTTTTTTAAATCCAATCTATTAAATCCTTCGGCTCAACAGGCGTCTCCAAGAAGAATATCACAGTCAGCCTTCAGGTTACAGGTAAGTCTCCACTGCTTTGATAACATTATTTGAAAAAAACTACGTTTTCTAAAGAGTTAAATAAGTAATAAACTGTACAAAAACGTGCAGAAATTATTTGAAAAAAACTACGTTTTCTAAAGAGTTAAAGAGGCTGAGGCTGAGTTCGAACCTTAAAACGTACAAGGATTAGGAGGTGCAGTTGGGGGGCTGCCGCCCCCCAAACCCCCGCTTCCGTATATGAAAGGGGCTGTGCCCTCCTCAACGCCTCGCTCTTTACGCTAAAGTTATACTGATCGGCTTATTATACTGATTCCAAATATTTAATATTCACTATGTTTAGTGTTACCCATCAAAGTTAGGAGCTTGAGAAAATTTGCCTGACTTTCGAAAAAGGAGGAATATTAATGAAAATCACACCGCCAGATTCAGCGTATCAGAGAACCTTCCTGTAGAGGTTTGAAGCTCCTATTTGCAAAAATGTGGAATTTTATGTTTTTTGTAAGAAGAAAGATCACGGATACCTGTTTATTTGTTGTTGTTTTTTTCAGTGATGATCGTATCGAACCAATTTTTTTTGTCAATAGAGATGTAATTTGTTCACAAAAAAAGCATGAAGCCCAGTAACCTGGGCTTGTATTGCCACTAAAAAAAACAAAACAAAACTTACATCCCCTTACATCAGTGAATTCAATGGCTCTGGAATATCTAGCGAGGGCCCATTCGAATGGAAACTAAAAGTTTTAGTGCCCATTTTAAGTGACCATTAAGATTGGACGGCAACTATCCCCCCTCCCACGCCCTTCTTCTCCCCAAAATCAGCTGGTCAAAATTTTGAAATAGCCATTTTGTTCAACATAATTGAAAGGTCTAATAACTATACCCTTGGAGATAACATGAATCCCCAAAGCCATTGGGGAAAACTGTTTAAGTTATTAAATTTGTAAATTTGCTTGTTGTTTAAGTATATTATATTTGTTATTCAGAAGTTTGCATACATTTTTCAGGGGGAGGGGGCGGTGAATTTTCTGCTCGGGCAATTTTCCACGGAGAAAATTTTCCATGGGGAGGGAAGTGTGGTAAAGCTTTCTAATCTAGTTAATTATTAATTGAGTAAAAATATATTAAGACGCTAAAACAAAGTTTCAAAATACCACTTTTTAAGATAAAGATACAAATTGTGGAATGTGTGGGCTTGGAGGGAACTTGCTCAATAACCAATTTCCTGGCTAAATGCGTCAATGTAACGGAAGGACGTGGTTAGTTTTCCAAATATATACCCCGATTTTTGAGACTGAAGTCAGACCTTTTGACTTGCCGGGTGAACCTCTGCCCGTTTATTTTCTCATTAGAAATACCTTGGGATTTTGTCGGATCATTGTAAGTGTCTGTATCTTATTAAATATTATTGTAGTTTTTGAGACTTGTGGTCTACTTGGGGCAGCCAGTCCCAGTAGCATATCTATATCTGTAATTACTATGTGTAAATTGAATAAAAGTATTGTGTTTAAGACAACCTCTCTACGATCTACCTTTAGCCCTCGAACATACCCAGTCGGTAGCCTCATTAGTTCGGTCATAGCCTAAGGCACGCTACAAAAGTTTAATTACCTTAGGGCCAGAGTTTATCTCCCCTATAAAGGGAGAATAAAGGCATCTACGACTACAACCCCCAAATACCATAAAATACACCATCACAACAACTGGTCGTCGCTGGAAAAACTGGGTCGAGAAGGCTAGATAAAAATAGTATATTGAAATAAAATGGCTTTACCAGAGGAAAAAATGACTTCCCTATCAACAGTACTTGAAATTACAAAAATTATACCAGAATACGCGGGAAATTCAGATGTAGATGAGTTTATCGAAAAATTGAAAATTTTCGACGAACTAACTGAATCGTTTGAGGATAAGGTCAAAGAGCAATGCGTTGCAGCCAGATGAAAGGGAAGCGCCCTAAAGGATTTTGAGGCAATTAAGGAAAAAGAGCCCACGGACATCAGTACTCTAATTGAATCTTTTAAAACAAGATTCATAGAGACAAGGATCTCCGAGAGGCAAAGAACAGAGGTAGTGACATTCAATACCTCAACTAGTATCAGGGAATATGCCGACAAAATTTGTAGATCCGTGTGTTTACAATTAGAGAAAGGCGGAAATGACGAGACAGTACAGAAAGTACAACTACATACTTTTACACAAGGGTTACCAAAAAAGTTTATTAAGACTAATATTATCACGGAAACCTGAAAATTTAGAGCAAGCTATAATACTAGTCGAAACAGAGGTAAAAATTGACGAAGCTATGAAAAGGTTTGATCAGATGTCAATAAATAACACAGGAGCCCAAGAAAGTAAAAAATATGAAAGGGGACAGAAGAGGATGAACTTTGAGGAGCCGAATCGTGAACCAAAAAGGCACGAGGAAGGCCAATCCTTCCCACCATGGACTGACCCCTCCCCAATTTACGACCAATCCCATGGTATGAGATCCTTAATGACTTGGAATACCAAGTATTATGGACACCCACCTCCTTCTCCCGAGGAAAATTATAGAGCAAATGGTGGCAGGTCAAGAATATATAGAAATAGATATAGACCGCACGAGGAAGGGCGAATTACCAAGCAATATAGGAAAAGATTCAATTGCTATAATTGTGGCAAACCAAATCACTATGCGGCAGATTTCTGGCATAAAATACCCATAGAAGGCCAGACGTATAAGACAAGACACCAATTCAGAACACAGGAGGACAGAAATTTAGGAAGGCAGGGAACAAATAATACTTGGCAAACACCTAATACTATTCCTGAATTTAGGCTTAGGAGGCAAACGGTTAACAATACCCAGGGTCAAAGTAGCAGCGCTGAAGAAAACTGGGATAATCCCAGAAATTTTTG
>JAQQPU010010952.1:17486-28987 GCA_029168905.1 Artemia sp. Kazakhstan ARC1039 | reverse complement strand
TTTTTTTTATATTTAAAGGCTGCGAAAGCGGGGGGTTTGGGGGTCAGCAGCCCCCCAACTGTGCCTCCTAATCCCTGTACGTTTTAAGGTTCGACCTTGTAACTCAGCCTCTTTAACTCTTTAGAAAAACGTAGTTTTTTTTCAAATAATTTCTGCACGTTTTTGTACAGTTTATTACTTATTATTGCTTGACTAACTGTTAGCTGATCGTGTCAGGAGCTACAGTTGGGGGGCTGCCGCCCCCCAATGCCCCCGCTCTTGAACATTCTTGTGTTAAGGCTTTTAATTCCTGAATACTCAAATCACGTCTTACAGGGTGCCTCCTAATCCCTGTACGTTTTAAGGTTCGAACTTGTGACTCAACCTCTTTAACAACCCCCCTACTGTGCCTCGTAATCCCTGTACGTTTTAAGGGTCAACCTTGTAACTCAGCCTCTTTAACTCTTTAGAAAAGGTATTTTTTTTCAAATAATTTAAAAAAGAAACTGAGTTTCTTTTTTAAAGTTTAAATTCAGTATATAAAAAATTTGCTCTGACGGTGAATCGAACCCGGGTTTTCCGCCTGTCAGTCTGGAGTATCAACCGCTGGACTAATGAGACACAATTGTAATTGTTTTTTAGTAAATGGAATCTTTTTTCGCAAAGCAAATTCCCACAAAACTTGATATTTGGTTTTTTGAAAACAGGGAAGGAGTGATCAGATTGAGCTGAAATTTCGAGGATAAGCTCCCAGGCCTCAGGAAGGCTTATCCTCTAAATTTCAGCCCAATCGGACAACGTTAAAGGGGGGTTATGGTGGGAAAAATTAACATGGGCTATTATAGGAAAACGAGGTTTTTCGTAAATGTAAATTCGGGGGATAATTTTTTCGGTCTGAAAATATCAAAAGGCCCTAACAGGTTGAATTCTGCTTCGAATGAGTCCTCATTCACCCGGATCAGTTGCCAACTGTGGCCTGTAGGCGTGGATAAGAAAAAAAAAAGAAATGATGATGATGAATTTTTAGCGGCTATATTTGGTTTTTTGAAAACTTCGAGAATAAGGATAAGGTCCTTTTTTTGAAATTTCGAGGATAAGGTCCTGGGCCCTAGGAAAGCTTAACCTCTAAATTTCAGCCCAATCGGACAACGTTAAAGGGGGGCTGTGGTGGGAGGGTCCAAACTTCCGGCCCAGTTTACCCCATGAAGATAAAGTCGGAGGAGGATGAAATTTTGCAAGTTTCTTAGTTTGAGCTTGGGCTACAAAATACGATTACCGCCGTCTCTCTGCGGCCTCTAGGACCTGAAATCGCTTAACATTGTTGTGGGTTGCCTCTTTATAGAGGCACAAGTGTGCCTCCTTGATTAAAATAATTTTTACCCCGTTCACAGAAAATTGATTAAAAATGTCTCCCATTTTTCCAGGACTTGTGGTTAGATACGATCATCCCTGGGGATAAAAACATCACTGATTTTTCTTATGGGAAAAAATACAAAATTATACATAGTGTAGATAGGGGTTTGAAAACTCTACAAGAGAGTTCTCTGATATTTTAAGCCTACTAGCATGGTTTTCATTAATGTCACTCGACTTTTTCTGGATGCTTTGCCCCGTTTTTTTGAAAATAAGGCAAATTTTGCCAGGATAGTAGATTTAAATGGGTAATATTAAACTTGATAAAAAATTTTGTGACTGTGACTGTCACAGCCCTGTCACAGTCTTTCTTTGACAGTGAGTAAGTTAATTTTTTTGTGCCTTATGCACAGGCTTTCTCGTGGCATACTTTTTAGGGGTGTATCCCATTTGAGCGCCATGGCGCGCAAATGGGAATTTCCTATTTGCGCGCCGTATTTTAATTAGTTCAGTTGTGTCCCATTTGAGCACCAGATAATATTTTGCGTTTCCTCTTCATGTTGAAAATCGCTCTTCTCTTATCCAAGTCCGAAATTGAACTGAACTGAGCTAACAATCTTGCACCCTCTTATAACATTTACTTCGAGCGCCCATTAATCCTAATTTACGATGCAAGGTCAGGTGACCTAATTGCGTAAGCGATTGCACAACCGTTTACCCACAAAATGCAATAGGATTTAGTGTGGGAGCATATTTTTTTACCCTCTTATAACAAGTATTTAATGATGCCAGGAACAATATTTCTGGTTAGTATTAATAAGTCAGTTTGACAATGAAGAGCTCCAAGAATAAACAACTGCTAGAACACGACGGTTTCGTCTACAGATTCGATAAGCCGATTTCTGGAGGAAGAAAGAAGAGCTGGAGATGCATGAAGAAGGGATGTCTCGGGCGGTTACACACTGATTCCAGCGACGGCTCACCAGTTTCAGTTGGTACGCACGACCACAGCGCTGATCCTCTGCAGACCCAGCAGTACAAATTCCGGTCAGACCTTCGAAGCGAGTCAGCCCGTACTACTCGTCCGATTCCCGCTATCTACGACGGCCAGGTCGCAAGTGCTGCTGCCAGTGGGCTGAGTGCTTTGCCTCAGTTACCCTATAATCACGTGAAGTCGTCCATGTACAGATCACGAAACAAGCTGATACCACCACTGCCCGCTGATACTATATCCGTACCGACGCCCTTGCCCCAGGCTTTCAGTGAGACGTCTGCAAACCAGAGATTCCTCCTCTTTCAGCTTCAAAATAACGCTGCGATTTGCTTTGCAACCGACGAGTCGTTAAGTCTGCTTGAACGAAGCCCGGAATGGTATATGGACGGCACCTTCGACTCAGCTCCTTCCCCATTCGGCCAGTTGTTCACCGTTCACGTTTTCTTCGGCGACAAGCAACTTCCCGCTGTCTTCGTGCTCATGAAGAGCAAGTCTGCGCAGCTTTACAACGACGTCTTCAGCGAGCTGATCCTACAGGCTGCGATGAAAGGAGTGACACTTCGCCCGACGACCGTCGTCTCTGATTTTGAGACCGGTCTGCTGACATCCGTGAAGCAAGTTTTTCCGGCCGCCAAGCACCGTGGGTGTTACTTCCACTTTTGCCAAGCAGTAATCAGAAACTTGGGGCGTCACTCAGTCCGTGAGCTGTACATGACCGATGCAGACTTCAACCTCTACGTTCGAAAGCTTCTGGCTCTGGCGTTCCTACCTCCAGCGATCGTCAGAATCAATTCTGGTCCAATCATTTCTCACATCGTTCGTACCTGGCCTTCGGCTCGTCCGTTTGTCACTTACTTCAGCCGTCAGTGGTTCGACCAATGTCCTCCTCATTTCTGGTCAGTCTACGGCATCTAGCGAAGGACAAACAACGACCTCGAATCATGGCACATGCGGTTTAACCGAAGAGTCGGTCGCTACCACCCGAACTTGTGGCAGTTTATCTCTTTCCTGAAGGAAGAACAAGCAGTCGTCGATTCTGCAAGGACACAGCTACTCCAGGGTCATGTCATCCATCGGACGAACAAGAAATATGCAAGGCTGAACGAACGACTCGAAAAGCTGTCGACGGAGTACAGGGCTGGAACTCGAACAGCAGACGAGCTTCTCTTGGGTGTCGCACATAACATTTCGCCGGATGTGTGATATTAGCAGTTTTTGTTTGTATTTTTACCAATATATTAATTTGAATTATCCGTTTTTGGCACGATTTTTGGGTGATTTCGTTCCATTTCTAAACGATCGTTGTGAAATAACTCTAAAAAAAGAGCCGAATATTTCGACTTGACCAGCAAGCCTTCTTCAGCGGCAATCAGTTCTTACCCTATGAACGTGCGTAAAATCTTCACTTATATTCTTCACAAGCTTAACAAACGTTTAGCTTCTTAACTCTCAGTACAGAGTTATTTCACAACCATTGACCCAATAAAATCCTCAGTTTTGTTCGTTGTCTTCGTGGCAATAAATATTTCTACAGGTCAATGTGGCAGCAAACCACGCTTCATCCACCGCAAAATCACAATTTTGGGTTTGGCGCTCAAATGGTACTCCGTGGCGCTCAAATGGGAACAAAATTCCGTGGCGCTCAAATGGAACAAAATTCCGTGGCGCTCAAATGGGAAAGCGCTCAAATGGGAACACCCCCTTTTTAGTTTTGAATGGTTGACAATAGTTTTTCATTTGATTACTTTTCGTTTGTATTTTTCTTTTCTTTTCTTTTTTTTCTGTATAATCTAATTGTGACCAGTGGATTGTATAAGGGTATGAAGATCACCTTTTTGATTTAAGAACAATATGTCGAGAAATGAATTATTTTATGTTTTATTGGTGTTTTTTTCTAAAAATAAATCTCATCAGTCTATCTATCTATTTACTCTATATATGTACTTATTTTTCCTCAGTAAGTAATTGGCTATTGTTCTCTGAGTTTGTGATCCATACATACTCCCATAATTTACACGCCAAGGAGCCTTTGGGAGGACTAGCACAGTGTATTGTTGTAGTTGTATTGAAGACGAATAAAATCTTATCCTATCTGTGTATTTGGAATCAGTAATAAATCCAAAACTTGTGATGTATTAGTTGCTATCAAATACAATTTTTTTTGAATTTTGGTTACTATTAGGCTGAATTGCCCCTTACTTACAGTTCGTGACCATTATCTGTTCAAAAAAGAAGCCCAGAATTGGAGATAAATGTGGTTGAAAAATGATTCAGGATAGACAACTATAGTACAAATATTTCGCTTTTGATGTATTAGCTAGAATTTTTACAGAAAAATGACGAGCGGAAAACGACTAGTGAAACAGTTTTAGGTTGACCAACCCTTTCATGTGAAGCCACTATGGATGCGCTTAGCGTCTTTTCAATACGGTTCAATATCCGTTTCAACTTACCCTGACAGTTTCAATTTAATGCCCGGGAGGCATGTTTATTGGACTTTTGAATTATTTTAAACAAAATAGCTATGTAAAAATTACAATCAAATATTTTTGTGAGTACGGGGGTTGGTTAGAAAAGAACGGCTAGGGACAGGGGCTGGTAGCCTTGCGATAACTTTTAACTCTTAAAAAGAGTACAATAACTACAGATTTCCAATCGAATGAGCCGCTTGCGAAGTTTGTAAGATTATCCCATCCATATGAAGTAGTTTTGAAAAAAATAATAATAATATTAATAATAATAATAATAAATCTACTACACACAACAACAGATTGTCGGCTCTGATTACCACTCTATGAGAATGTATGTGCATAATTGGCTCTAATTGATAAGGTACGTTGACAGCTCCTTGTTATCGCAAGAATGTTATGGTTTTCCCAAGAGATTTTTATACTTTCAATATAATGCCTAATATTATGTTTGTGTCAAAGGTGTGACAAACTGACACTTGCCTTCCAACTTTTGCCTGTACCGAGAAAAGTTCGTAATACTGGCGTGCCAGGAACAAAAAATCGCGTTTCAACCGTTTTGAACAGTTTAATTTTAGTTCAAATGTTTTAAAAGGCATGGGTAGCGCATTTTCGTAGACAGCGTAATAGCGCTGTCCAAGTAAAGAGCAACGAAGGCATAATGTGTAATTCATTTATTTTTATTTTGTCGTTTTTTTAACCAATACACTGTAAACGGAGTTGTCGTAAAAACTTTGAAAAGTGCTCATTCAACTGTAAATTGAAAGTTCTAGTGTCGTTTTCAATACTCGAAAGTGATTGTAACTCCAGACACCCATCATTTCAACAAACATGTCAATTAAGAATTTTGGGATAGTCATTTTTTCAGCTTTGTTGAAAGGTCTAGTAATTTTGTCTTTGAGCATGACAACCCCACACAACCCTAAGAGTAAGGGTTTTAGTTATGCCCTGGGGGGGGGGTGTTTATAAGGTTTTCATCGAAAGAGCAGTCGTAAAAACTTGGAAGGGGTCTCATTGGATTAGAAATCAGAAGTCTTAGTGCCCTTTTTAGGAGTCAAAGTGACCGGAGGGCAACAAGCCCCCCACATCCTATTTTCCCAAATGCACCCGATAGAAAATTATACATAGCCATTTTTGTTAAAGAAAGATAGTCCAGAGATCACATAAAAAGGCCTTAAGAGTTAACATACCCCCCCCCGGAGCCTTTGAGCAAGGGTTGTAAGTTATGCCCAAGGTTTATATAAGGTTTTTATGGAACGGTTAGTCGTGTAAACTTTAGAAGAGGCACATTTGCTTGGAAATGTAAAGTCTTAGCTCCTCTTTCAGAGTCAAAGTGGTGAAGGGTATATAGCCACCCTCCTAACACCCTTTTTTACTAAAACGCATCCGATCGAAATTTTGAGATAGCCACTTTGTTCCCAATAGTCAAAAGAACATATAGCAATGTCGTCAGGGAAACACCACCCCCAGCCCATGGGCAAGGGTTGTAATTTACACCCGGGGGGTTAAAAGATTCTTATGGAACGAGAGATCATATGAACTTCGAATGGGGCTCATTTGGTTGGACATCGGAAGTTCTGGTCCCCTTTCTACGAGTAAAAAGTGAATGGAGGCGAACTAGCCCCCCTCTAAAGCCCATCATTCCCCCAATAACATCCGATAAAAATTTTAAGACAGCTCTTTCGTTCATAATTGTTGAAAGATCCAACAATTATTCCTTTGGGGATGTCAACCTCCCCTATGTCCTCAGGGCAGGGACTAAATTTAGACAATTCGTTGACTGTTTACATATAGTAGGCCTATTTGTTATTGAGAAAGATTTGCATATTTGAAATTTACTATACAAAAAGACGAAGGAAATTCAGGTGAGCCTTTCAATGAATGTTGATTGGCGTGTTGAACTAAATCAAAACACGTCATACGTGTACGAATTGTCAAAAGGGCTAAGCTCAGGAATGGCTGAGTATATTAAGTTGGAACTTTCAGGATAAGATAAAAGAGATGAGTAGTATCCTATCCATGGTTTCCATGACATGCCCTCCCAGGACTCCCATGACATGCCCTGTTACGTCACGACATCCCTGGTAGATTCCCATAGGATTCCCCCACAGTCCTGTTATGTAACGACATGCCCTGTTTCCAAGACACAATTGGCAAGATTCCCATGACATGCCCTGTTCCCGTGACCAGGTGGAATGCAAGATCTTCTTTCAGTATTACAAAAGAGTTCAATACATCAACACTAAAGATATTTTAATAGATGCTTTTACACTATTGGATGTTTAAAGCGCTAGCAATAACGAAACAGAGCCTACAGTGCTTAAAGTTGCAGTGAAAATTACAAGGGGTTGCCGACTAATCTTAGAATGAGACAAGATATATGCAGGATATGTTATATCATTTAGCAAATTCAAGTCGGAAGAATAGTTATGCTTTGCGGCTAAAGTCAATATAGTACATATACAGAGACTGCAAGACGGATGCAGTCTCAGTGCATATACATATACTGCAAGAAAAATGGCTGGCTTCGAGAACCAAAAAATTTTAATGAACCTAGTAAAATTGGAAAAGTGGATAATTTTTACATAATTATTTTTTAGAGTTATCTCTTAAAAGAAAAATATTTTCTCAAGAAATGTTTAACAATATCATGGGAAAACTGATTCTCCATCTTTGGACTACTGCATGACAGTTTTACATCGTGGCCCAGCTGCATTTACTCAATTTTTTAGATATATTAATTGAGATAAAATAACATGTTATTGTGGTTTTGCTTTTAACACTACTTAGACGGACATTTCGTAAGAATAAAAGGAATCGTGTTTAAGCATGTCATTTTGTTGACCGTGAGTAAGTTTCTATTCAGCGGTGAGACAGTAAACATAAAAAAAATGTAAATTGCATAGGGGATATGCTGTTCAAATTAATGACTGTAATTCCTGGCTTGAAAAAATTTGTGAGTCTCACACTAGAGGTTACCTATGCTCCAATTGTCACTATGATAAATGTGATCAATGGGAAAATACCTTGGCTGTTATTTTTTTTGGCTGTTACAGAAAGTGATTCTTCATATGAGGATTTTGTGTGTGACATTGTTTCAAATAAGAAAATCGAAACACATGAATTTTGTAATAAGAATCACAATAGTAAAATGAATTTACAAAGAAATTTAATAAAAATGAAGCTAGAATATATTGCAGAAAATGTTTCTCCGACTTTGCATGCCAAGATAAATACAAGTTAAATTCTGACGAGCTGCTGTCACTTATTGTTTCTGATGACTACCTATACATAGAAGAAAAAATCTAAAAGGACACAGTTTTTTTTGTACATACAAATTTTATTAATAAACAAATTCACCTATACTTTTCAAGCATTTCACTCTTAGGGCACCGACATTTATGTTATAGAAGTAGGAAAGAGTATTTACAACTAGAAAATTGCTCAACCGAGGTTTGTTACCATAAATGTTGAGGAATTCACTGTAAGTACGTCCGCGACATGGGAAAACAAAATATAATAGTGCATGAAAACCACAGCTTTTGGTTAATAAATCTTGTAAGTGCTACCGATTTTCAGTAAAAGATTTTCCACTCTGCTTAAGAAAATATTTAATGTGTGGTGTGTAGAACGTATACGGTAGCCCAAGAGAAGAAAAAATTCAATTTTCTTTCTTGTTTGAAAGATGCATAGCCAATGCCCAGTATTTATAGTTGATAGGATACTGTTAACAATGATAATAGTATTGTTAAAACGTTGAATATGCTCGAGGAAATCCAAAGGTATGTAATAAGATTTGTATTTGGAAATGTAAGGATCAAAATTGAATACATTTATTATTTGATTCGTGTTCATGGTGCCAAGTCTAAGAGAACACTGCAATCAGGGGTAATTTCCCAACAGGATTCATATGGATTTAGCGAGATTAATGTAATTTTCTCCGTCAACGCTTCAGCAAAGGCAGAGCTCTAAACGTACAGTACCCGTTCGGACAATAGTTTTATCATCAGCACCGGACAAATCTAATACAATAATACCATGATTTTTCGCAAACATTTCTTCGGTAATACTATTTTCATATAATGGTCAAGCGCACTGAGCAACCGCACTTCCTCAATGCGAATGAATAGCACTTTTTACAAAAGCCAAAGCAATTTTTGAAGGAATTTCACCATTGGTAAAGGAGGAATCAGTGTAGGTACGCGTACCCGTTGTCATATGTCTTTGATTCGCCATTGTATGAGGTACGAGCAATTTGGTATTATTTCCACAGGCTCTTAATTTTTCAATTGCCAAGGCAACAGAACTCATAACTTGTTGTTTTCGTACATGCAGAATTACCGAGGTGAGAGAGACTGTTACGCCCGGTGCAGGGCCAAGTACTTTCCGCAAAATAAAATTGGACGGTGCGAGTTGTAGCTTTACGTCAATCTTAACATTGGGAAGCAACCATCGAGGTATATTAAATATCTCATGATTTAGTTTACCAATCAAGTGTAAATCTTTAGTTGTTGCATCTCTAAGTTTATTGGTAGTGTCATTGTTCATTTTATATTCACATCCAATAGAACCTCTCAATTTCTTATAGGACATCGAAGTCATTAATATGAATTGTAAGTAGCGTGCATAATTTGAAAGATTGTTGCTCGTACTCACCATTGTTCCATTTATGTAGACACTTACTTGTCTAAATAAATTGTGCTTTGCACAAATTTCATAGAAAAACCCCTCGGACAAACTTGGTTTCTCATTCTTAGATTTTTCAACAACGACATGTAAATCTATAAATTTTCAAAACATGTCTATAAAATCATCGTCACTGGAATAAATTTGGAAAAAGGCGTTTTCATAGGGGGATTATTGCGTATAAAATTGCTTATAGTAACCATGTTTTACACTGACATCTACAATTTCTGCATTATAAGATTTAGAGATGAGGCGACTGTGGGATGAAACTCCTTGTGGGGTAGATATGCCATTTCTAGGAAAATAAATCCTTTTTCGATCTAACAACTTTTACTTTCTTATTTGATGTTTTACATTTCCGGGCTGATTTGAGACTATTGACTAATGAGATATTTATTGCCCTTTTTAAACTTTTTCCGCTTTGACATGATTTCAATTGCTCGCCGAGAGATCGGTCACTGAACCTGATATTTTGTGAAACACTCTTCAAAATTCTTCCCAGAGCCCTAATCATGTAGTGTAGAGGACGCAAAATCCGTTGCGAACGGTGCAATATATTTTTTAGCCAGGGATAGTGCAGAGCGAAACAGCTTAGCAATCCAACTGCAAAGATCGTAATCGGAAATTGAAGAACGACCCCTATTCCACGACTTAATTGTCGTGGTCCACGAGCAGCAACATATCAATCAATACCAGGACAAACAAAATGGGTTCTATTAGCCATATCACTCAATGGGTCGAAAATGACACGTAATCACAGCCAAAACTTTTGTTATTGTTAGAGGATCGTCCAATTCACTTCTTAATGTTATCTGACAGAGCTCAAAATACAACGTGTTGACTGAAATGTATTGAAGGTGCTTTATATTGTAGTGGTGATTGAGTTCCCTAGAGTTTCCCGTTCAAGAATACGTAGGAGGGGAACATGGCTATTTACGACTCTTGATATCTCAACAAAGAGTGGGAAAAAAATATACAGCTATCAGATAAGAATGTGGGTACCTAGTCTACATAGATAACATGCTGCTTACCGCTGAAATTCTTTACTTTAATAATACTATCTTTAAAACCGATAACCTCAGGTAAATCCTCATTGAAGAAAATGTTTCATCCTCACATGGATTGGTAATGTAAATTATCCTCTGTTCCGGTGAATAGGTGAATGTGAATCCACCCTTTTTTCAACACGCAATACTTTTGTTGATAACTCGACACAAATTACTCATATTGCTGTATTCCTCATAGGGTGTAGTTACATAGGGGTAACCATCAGTGTCAAAATTTGCCACTAAACCCTAATAGTAAAAGTAAAAGGGTCTTACTTTTGTACCATATGAACGATGCTTTATTAGGATATCATATGTATTTCTAAGAATACAATCAACAAGAGAAAGTTCATACCTTTCCTCAAATTTAATGGCGGGGGAGATTTTTGTCCAAAAATCAGTTGTTTTATTCAAATCATAATAGAGAGGGTCAGAAACATTGAACATGAATGTCACATAAAAATCATTAAAAAATATGAACGTCTTCAGAGGCAATCCAGGAATCAAAGTCAGAGTCATATCCTAGTCAGTGAACAAGCAACTGTCTCTTGCCCTTTAGAGTTCGAGTCTTTAATACCTTTTCAATTTGATACATTCCACTATTTCCGACTTTTGAAATTCATAATTATAAAAAACAGCAAGAATCTCATTATCTTTCACATCACGAAGGCGATACGTTGCAGGTTTAGTGTCTAAGACCTTTTACACTTTAAAAAGTTCAGTTGACCATAAGTAATTCCCCTTCTCAAAAATATTTCTTGTTCGATTGATTCGAACAGTATCACCAACATTAATTTTTTCTTCCCTGCCTTTTCATTAGAATGTTTTCTAAGAAAAATGTGTTGTAACTAAATGTGTTGTCAAGTGTATTATAACTACAATGAACTTCAAGAGGACTAACATTCGACAAGGATCGATGAGGACGTTGACTATCAATCAATATTATTTTATCTAAATCTTGAATAAAAGCAGGAG
>JAQQPU010010952.1:0-17476 GCA_029168905.1 Artemia sp. Kazakhstan ARC1039 | reverse complement strand
TCCTGGTCCAAGGTGGGAGTCTGAGTAAATATTTTACAATCTGGAAAAAAGTGTTGCGGATTTTATTTTTATCTGTTTGAGTAAATATTTTCCAAAAAGGTCTACAGTATAGAATGTGAGGGGTTGCAATCGCATTGTACAGTGTGACAAGGGAGGATCTGTTGAAATGAAATTTGGCCTTGATAAATGTCGCATAAGCAGTGCAAATGCGGCAATGTATATGTGAAAGTAGAAGCTGACGTGCATGTTTAATAGAAGTGCCAATCGGGAGTCCAACGTAGGTTATGTGGTTAGATAGTTTGATTGACGTGCTTCGCCAATCAAATATAGTTTCGATGAGGAGTTTAACTGGGTTCTTACTGTAAAAAATCTTTTGCTAGCAGTTTTCAACTCTGGCGACTTGAGCAAGTGTAGTTGGGGAACCCAAACTCCCCACTTCTCCTACATTTTCATTAACTCGTTTCAAAACTTGATCCATTTTAAAAGTAATCGTGATGTGAAGCGCCCGCTACCCTTTTACGTACTATAAGAGGTGAAAAGACTCAATCGTTTAATACCCTTACTAGGCCCACTTTGTGTACTATCCAATTATATTCCTCGTGATATTTCTTGAAATTTCCTTAATCACTTTAAAATATGTTCATTCCCAATAAGACTTTTGGAAAAATTTTACGAATATAAAAATCTATATAATTGACTATCAAAGGATTCAAGTCTTTTACGATTTGTAATCAAATCTGACAACAAATCAATTAAACTGTAAATCTTGCCCTGTGCCAAAACTTCATTGTTTTTCTCGTCAATGTCATTTTCATTGAGATAAGTCAAAAATCTTTTACTTTGTTCACGGTAGGATGGAGGTAATAATTTTAGAACACTTGTTAATAAATCATCTCCTTCTTGTTTCGGCTTTTCCAAAATTTAAAACTTTCAGTACTTTCAGAAGGTTGATCAATGGCATTTATTTCGAGCGGTCTTTCACGGTAAGGCTTATGTTTTGTTCACACCTCGAAGGGAATTTTGAATCAACATTAATTTTTCACCATCGGCAATTGTTTTGTTGTTAATAAATTTATCAAGAATAGCTTCAAAATGTTCTTTTGATGAAAAATGAAGTTCAATTGGCGTCAATTTATGGGATTTAGCCATTTCTAGAGAATAGTTTTTACAAGTCCGGCAATTATCGGCTGTAACAATGAAAAGAAACTACCACCTGCTTGAGCAAGCAGTTTTCTATTGCTACTTCCTTTCTTTTTGCAAGCTAAGGCACGTACAAGTAAACGATGTCGCTTTGTCTGTTGTCTAACACCTTCTGATAGTTGAACATTATCTCACGTTAAATCCAAACAAGTTTCAGATAAGAGATTAATGAATTCGTTGTAAAAACCATGTGTTAGTATAGCTTTCCTAAGCCGCGGTTTTGAATTTGTTAGGACGGAAAATAAATGTTTGATTTAATGTAGCTTCTTCAGAGTCATGATGGTGACTAATGACCTTTTTTATTATTCACGGATAGATATACAGTAATTTCATTATCAAAAATATCACTGACTACACGTACCTCTTCGGTCGTGTTTTGATTAAGATCGAATAGAATATACCCATGAGGTGTATTAGTAGCTTGATTTAATGATTGTATGTTGAAAGTAAAAAATGATGGTTCGCCAGGGTAGATTTGCTTGTTTAGAGTTATAAAAGAACTTGAATCGCTAACAACCCTATAGATAATATAGTAAATACAATTCAAGTGTTCTCATACATTTACTCTAAAGAAAAAGATTATGGACAAAAACCGTTACAGAAATTTTTCATAATGTGACTGGACCGTGGATAACTGCAGCATTTCCTGAAACTATTCTTCAAAAGATTCAGCTAAATCATCAATAATCAACCACGAGTTTGGTGCAATTCTATTAAACACGTCAAATTCTGGTATAATTTTGATACTTGGTGCAATGCTTTTTATTTTGTCATGGGAATCCTGCCATAAAGCAATGATAGATATTCTTCGGATTTTCTACAAACATTTTATCACGGTTTTGAATTATTTTCGTTAATAGTGTTCTCTTGCCAGACATTGATAGTCCGCAAAGAATTTATCTGAATGGTGTTTTAAATTGATACATACTCATCCAAAGTAAAAATACAACTAAACTCAACATGTTGAGTAAATAGTCAAAAATAGAACATACATGTTTTTTTAATTCATAAATAAGTACATTACAAATATTTGTATAACAAATATACCATGGCAGTGGAAAAATATTTAAAATAAACACTTGGAGGATGAAACTGCAAAGGCCTGGCCGTTCCGGGCTGGAAGGTGCCCGCAGCGAGACGGTCACTGCGATGGCCAGTGGACAGAAAGTGCTGTGGCGAAGTGGCAACATGAAAAAATACTTTTAAAATACCGCTTTACGCAAGAAAAAATAAATGTAAAGAATAAACATGTGAAAATGATAGCACTTTGCGCAACAAAAATATATAAATATAAAATATAAAATGTATAAATACTACTACTACTACTACTACTACTAACAACTCACCGCAGCACAAAGCCGCCTGAGGCCAACACAGCTACGCACGCTCCTCCTCCACCCCAATCTATTCAAAGCCTCCCCTTTTACACTTGCCCACGAAGTTCCCATTTCCTTTAAATCTTTCTTTATGACGTCCTCCCACCCCAGACCTAGACGACCTGCTTTCCGTTTAGCCCTGGATGGTTGGCCGAAAAGAACAATCTTCGGCAATATGTCATCCTTCATCCACACAACGTGCCCTAGCCACCTCAACCTTTCTTTCATTATAGCCCTAGAGAGCGGTATTGAAACACATTTTTCGTATAACCTATTGTTTGAAATATGGTCAGTCAGCTGGGTACCCAGAACAATCCTTAAGTATTTTCTCTGGAAAAGATCTAGCAAATCTTCATCCGTTTTTCGGAGCAACCATGCTTCAGAAACATATTTGACCACTGTCATCACTGTAGCTTCTAATATTCTAATCTTGGTTTGTAGACTTATCTTCCTATTCTTCCAGACTTTTTTTAACTGTGAAAAAAAAGACCCTGGGCCTTGGCTATTCTATATTTAACACCTTCAATGCTCCCACCATCTTTACTAATAATAGTACCAAGGTAAGCGAAGCTGCCCACCTGATCAATTTTTTTATTACCCAACGTCACCTTTTCATCTTCACTTATTCCTAGCCTTAGTGACTTAGTCTTCCTAACATTAATTTTCAAACCAATTCTAGCACCCTGAACTCGCAAAACCTCTAAAACTTTTTTCATTTTGCTCACACTTTCATCTAGGATGCTTAAATCATCAGCATAATCCAAGTCCAGGAGACATTTTTTCTCCCCATTTGATTCCGTGGTCTCCCATTGCCTTTCTTGTTCTCCTTGAAACAAAGTCCATCAAAATAATCCATACAAAGGGGATAGAACATTACCCTGCTTAACTCCTGATTTAATAAAAAACCAGCTGCTAACCTCATTTCCTACCTTAACCGCAGCAGTGTTATTCTCGTAATGTATAAATATAAAATATATAAATGCATACAAACAAGTAAAAACAATACACACTGCTGAGCTGAAGATGGAAAAACGGCCCCCTCTCCCTCCCATCAACTATAGTACTTTCTCCAGAAAGAGTTGTTTTCTGTATCTACATTGTCAGCTCAATCTGAAGTAAGATAATGACCATGTGGTAGTACCCTCATACTCTCCGCACGCACATAAACGATGTCCGACATGGCTAACATGGCAATTGTTTCGACTCGAACCGTAAAGTTTTTTGTATTTTAAAGAGCGAATGGACACTACGCTCGGTCTTGGAAATAAATTATTCTCTACAGAGTTCCTATAAACACTCATGTTGAAATTTTCTTTTACATAGTGTGAAGGCAAACTTGCAGACTTGTTCGGTAACCTCATTATGCGTTTCCACACAGTACACCTTAGGACCAAGAACCACACCTTTGGATACTAAGTCGCTCCCTGTCTCATATTATTACTTTAAAAACTGATTTGAGGCCTGGCACTTAACTAGCTCCGGATAAATGGACTCATCCCGGTTTGTGTAATCCATTCGGGAGCTAATATATGCACAGTTTTCAAAATCGTCTGATAAATTTTCCGTCTTAACTTTCAAAAATAGTGAATCTGTATCCCCGTCATAAACTTACTCACCCCTACCCCGGCCATTTGAGCTTACACACAATGTAATAAAACTCCAAGATGAGTTTTTCCGATATTTATAAAATGGCATTGCCAGCGGCAATCTTTTTATTTAAAACTAAATTTTTTCTTCCTATGTAAAAGGACCATATTGGAGTCTATGTTCGTGAACAATGTGAAGTTTGGATCTGCAACATTCAGGCAAATTCTTTTGGGTCAGTCACAACGACTCCTATTGCCCACACTTTCGCGTATCTTACCTAACACCGAATTCAAAAGGAGTTTTTAGATCTCTTTTTCGACCTTTGTTTTCGCTTCACATTGTTTCTTGACAAAAGTGCCAACAAAGTTTTCATAAATGACATTTGATCAAATTGGAGGGCTCTATGAATCTTTGTGACCTTGAAACCGTTGGCCAGTAACTACCACAAAATAACGTGATGTACAACAATATTCCGTTTCAGATCAAGGTCGGGAATAAGTTTTTGTTTTAAAAATGTGTCCAGTGTATACCCCCCTACCCTACCAAAGATAAATTATAGGGACTCAAAGTATCGCTAAGCACCGATCTATTTATGCACGAGAAAACAAAGTCTTTTACCAAGTCTTGAAGTTCTGGACTCAAAGAGTCTTTAGGCACCGATCTATTTATGCACGGGAAAACAAAGCTCTTTACCAAGTCTTGAAGTTCCAAAGGTATTTCTCCATCAATTTCGAAAAACTATCCTTGTGGTCCATTCTCCTCAAAAGTGTGAATGTTGGGGAAATTTGGAGCAGAGGACTGTCAAGCCATTGGTAATTCCCACAGGGCAAATAAAAGTTAGACATTGCCAACAGATAAAGAGAATTGATATCCAAGAAAACCGCATTCGACTTTTCATCCGTGCGTTGTCCCGTCGGGTCAGTTTCAAGAATACGATCCCCGTGGAGAAAATATCCTCCTCACATGGGTCTCTCTACAAATAAGTGCTGATCCAAGTCGGCGATAAGACCTATTTTAGCATTAGTATATTTTAGAATTAAACCTATCACCAGATGAGGAGTTGCAAAATAATGCCGTGCCAACCCAAATTCCTAGAAATTTTTATCCGTGTTCATACAGAAAATATTCAACAACGTAAATTCCTCACTTCCTGGATTATTTAAAATAATCCCAGCCATTTTTACACCCTCCCTTAGCCAAAAACCTCTTGGAAAATTCATAATTGGCAGTGGTGCATTGATGATCGTGAAATGAATGATAAAACTGTTTCACGGGCGGTATTTTCCCCTCACATAGCCTCGAGGCAGAGTTGTAGTACTCGTACGGGTATATACCCTTACATTTTCATAAATCATACATTCATCATTTGGAAAGCGCTGTTTGAGGAGGTTAAACTATTAAAATCATTGCTTTTGTGTACTTAAATGAGTTTTCTTAAAGATTTTTAGAAAAAACTATAGGAATATAAGAATCGTAGTTTATTTAAGCACGTATTATTATCTTCAACTGTTTTACATTTAAATTCTAAGACTAGTACCGTCTGAGATAAATTGGATATGATATTAAGAGAAAAAGAACCATCTAACAGTCATGATTCATTGCTCAACAGGTTAAGACCGTATTGCTTGCTATCGCCCACTCTATGAATCACGTAATGAAATGAATGACGATGAATTATTGCTAAATTATCTGCATGCTGTGATATAATGAAAACTTTGTACAATCTGATGAAAAACAATCTGAAAATACAAGCCTTTCCCTAAATAAAACTCAACAACGGAAATCATTATCTATTATTTCTCCAAAGTGATTTAAGGCTCAAATTATTCGTGATATGAGATTAAAGCAAGAGTACAGTGGGGAAAAAGGACTGACTTAGGACTGGTAGCTCCTTCTTTTGCCAGTAAGTCAATTTTAGCTATTACTAAGTTAAGATGGGCAAGAAAAAAAAAATAAAACGAGTCGTCCAGATATTGATTCTAGCGAGGATATTGCCACAAGTACCCCAAATACGTCAGGAAATCCGGATATTTGGAAACCAGTGACAACGCAGGTTTCGTTAATGCCCCTATCAAAGGAATTTGCAAAGATGATGGACATTATGCGTGAAACTCATAGCTCAGTCCAATCAATTGAACAGTGATTCATTGTAGTAGAAAATAGAATAAAAGTAAATGAATCAGAGCAATTAGCCTTAAGGTCTGAATTCTCCGGGATTAAGTATTGTACAAATGCTGTAGAAAATGACATTTATTTGTTGAAAAATGATAATTTTAACCTGCAGTCAGAAGTTAAATATTTTAAAGAAAAGACCCTATGTATGTCTAATAGGTTTATGGCTGCAGAATCGAAAACATTGTGGTCGTATGGAATGCAGTCTTTGAGGATGAAGATCAAGCCAAACGTATGTTTACCGAGATATGTACGGATGGATTAAATTTACCAGTGATACCCCATTTTTCAGTTGTTGCAATAAAAAAGGATAAGAAATATTTTAAGGTTAATGTAAAAAACCGTGGAAACAAGACTGAAATCCTTAAAAATGGGAAGAAGCTTAAAGGAAGAAATATAGCGAACCAGGGAAACATTTATGTGAGTGATGATGCCCCCTTTTCTGTGAGAGAGGCAAGAAAAAAACTGTATGAAAAAAAATTGTGTCTTAAAACGATGGGTATGATTTCATGGGTATCAAACACAGTTCCACCATATCTTCAGTTTGAACGTTCGGGTGGTACGAAAGTGAAGTTTACGTGTGATGAATGGATTGAGGAACTAGCACATAAGCCTCCTCCCTCCACAGCTTCCAGAGGTGCTAAAAAATGAGTGTTTTATTGAATGATTTTAGTTTACTTATTGGTTAATTATCTTTTCTTTTTCGCTTGGTTTAATCAAATAGATATGGAAAAGTTGATAGTGATGAATTTGAAATTTTTGGGTTAATGATAATTTTTATTTTTGAGTAAATAATTTAAAATGTTTGTTAATGTGAAATTATTTTGAGTGGGTGGTAGCGGGCTGATGTCTTTTTGAACGGTTTTGCTTTGTGCCATGAAGCTTGCAATAATGTGCTTTTTTAAATTGTATGTCCGCTTTGCCGGAATATATTTTGTTATTTTTTTGTATTTATCTAGGTCTAGATATATGTTTAGTATATAATGAATTTTTTCGCCATAGCCACCCTCTACCGTCACATACATTAACTTTTATTGATGATGGTTAGGGATATTGTTTTTCCTCCTGGGAACAGCAATGTCCTGCAACTTGAAAGTCGAAGGGTTGATTTTTCCAGCCAGTTTGATGAAAGGATAAATAGAAATTTAGATGTTAATGCCACTGAGATTTACACAAATGAACCATCAAGGTATATTTTTAAAGAAGGGGCACTACCCTTTTATTTTGATAGGGGCCATTTTGGCCTTAACATTTTTCATTTGAATTGTCAGGGATTGAATTCTGCGCATAATTTTTTATCGAAATTAGTAAATACTAATCTCTTTCAGGTGATCGCTTTAACTGAAACGTGGTTAAATGATAATAACTCGCAATTACTACATATCCCTGGTTATAATTTATATGTAAGGAATCGCGAGTATTACCAACATGGAGGCCTAGCAGCTTACATTCAGGCTGATTATAAGGTTTCAATAAGAGAAGATCTTACAATATATACAGAGAAAGTTTGCGACTGTTTTGTTTTACATATGACTAGAGATAATTTGAATTTTTGTATTGTTGTAGTATATTGACCTCCAAAGAGCCTGCTCCAAGACTTTATGGACCTATTTGAAGAACAATTAATGAAACTTCCGATTAACTCTATGCCATGTTTTATTATGAGGGATTTTAATATTGACCTTATAGATCAGTCATCTGCTAGCACTGAATTTATTAATAGAAGTTTATCTAATGGGTTTCATCCTTGCATAAATATCCCAACAAGAATTACGGGAACATCAGCTAAGCTTCTGGATAACATCCTTTCTAATGTACCCTTGAGTCCTCCCAGGGTTCTTATCAACGATGTATCTGACCACTTTGGAGTTTCAGCTAGCTTTAGAACTGTCACGAAGGTGGTTAAAGGCAAAAAATCAAGGATTCCAGTGATCAGTAAAAGTGCGATGGTAAAACTTAAAAATGATATAGAAAAGGTGGATTGGTACGATGTTCTAGGCGAAGTTCAGGACGCAAATTCAAAGTTTGTTTTATTTTATGAAAAATTGCTGAGTGTTTTCGTCAAGGAAAATTCCCAGACTGTTTTAAAGTTGCCCGTATAACCCCAATTCATAAGGGTGGTATTCAAAATGACCCAGGAAACTATAGACCGATATCTGTTTCACCCATTATTTCCCGTGTTTTAGATAAGTGTTTTAGCATTAGAATGGTGAGTTTTTTGGAGGATCATAAGTTACTGGTAGAGACACAATTTGGGTTCCATAGAAAAAGGACAACGGAACAGGCGATGATTTATTTGACAACTATTATTAATGATGTATTAGATAAAGGTTTCAAAATAGGTGCTATATTTTTAGATCTGATGAAAGCTTTCGACACTGTGTATCATGAACTTCTACTTAGGAAGTGTGAGGTGTATGGTTTGAGGGGTAAATCATTAAATTTTTTAAGAATTTTTTTAAGTAATCGTTATCAGTATGTCCAACTAAATGATTCTTCTTCCGAAAAAAAGCGTATTGAAATAGGTGTTCCGCTAGGATCAGTTCTCGGTCCTATATTATTCTTGATATTTATTAATGATTTACCAAATTGTATAAATAATTTTTGCTATAGAATAAATGTACTAACGGTAAACCCGACTAATGAAACAGTTTCATTTTTTGCTGATGACACAACAGCCATTAGCACAGCTAAGACAGCGGAGCTGCTGCAGATTTCCATGAAGGAATCAGATAATAAAATTACAGCATGGCTGAGGGTAAATAAATTAAGGATTAACATGGCTAAGTCTAACTTTATTATTTTCTCGCGATCATCAAACTTTTACCCATGGATCAAGGAATTAGATATGCCCAATGGCGTTATAAAACGGACTGCGTCTTTTAAATACCTTGGGATTGTAATAGATGAAACTCTATCTTTTAAGGAACATGTTACTTTAACTATCAAAATTCTGGCAAGAAATCTCGGTATAATGAAGAAACTCCAACATTGTCTTCCCAAGTCTGTCCTTCGCCATCTTTATTTTTCTTTAATACACCCGTATATACTTTATTGTTCAAGTATTTGGCTCTCTACTTTTTCTTCTACCCTATAACCAATAAGAGTTCTACAAAATCATGCAGTAAGAATTTTAGCCGGTATATCTCCACGTATGTCTGTTCGAGAAATTTACCCAACTTTAAAAATTTTGCCGGCTGCAGGCCTTCGTGAATTCTATATATTGTGGTTTATTTTTGGACTGCAGCAGGATGTTCAGCCTCGTTGTTTTGGTGATTTATTGTCCATTTGGTCACTGATTAATTGATTTATTAATCAGTTTTGACTGATTATTTGTTAATCAGTTTTGACTGATTTTATTAATCAGTTTTGACTGATTATTAATCAGTTTTGACTGATTAATTGATTTATTTATTGCGGGGGTTTTGTTGATATGATGTTCCCAGAGGAAGTATAATATATGATATTATTTTGAATTTATTGTTTAGTGTGATGGTATTAGTGGTGTCGGTGGCCAAGTGTTCTTTGTTTTAAGGATTTTGTTTTCTCTACCTCCCCCACGGACAAGCTTTGCTTTTTAGGGGCGTCAGTAATAATCTTTTGTTGATATGTTTTTTTTCAATAAATCCTTCTTCTTCCTTACCCATGGACAATCTACATTGTCATCTTTTTGCAAACGTGCCAATGCTGGTAATATGAATTTCAAATCGTAATTGGAATTGTGCATGTAAACCGGTAGAAAGTATTGTTGCTTAACATTTACATTATATGCTTTATGCGCAACCCCCCGAGAGTTACTTCCTCCTGATTTAAAGTGTTTGAGGGAATGATAGGCGTGGAGGGAGACATTTGCCCTCTGATCTTTTTCGACTAATAAAAGAGGCACTAGTCCTCTCAATTTCCAATCGAATGAGTTCTTTTTGTAGCTTCTACGACAAAAATTTCTATATAAATGTAAAATGCCCCAAGGGAATAACTTACGATGCTTGTCCTGAGGGCTATTGGGGAAGGGTTGTCATCCTCAAAGACGTAATTTCCGGACCTTTCAATTACGTTGAACAAAATGGCCATATGAAAATGTAGATCATAAATGTTTTGGGAAATGGTGGGCATGGAGGGGGCGATTCTCCCTCTGGTTACTTTCGGCTGTTAAAGAGGGCAATAGCCTTCTCAATTTCCAATCGAATTAGCCCTTTTCGAAGTTTTTACGACAATACTTTCTATAAGACATTATATGTCCCCAGGGCATAAATTACAACCTAGAACTGAGGGCTGCGGGGGGTTTCATACCCCAACGCATAATTTCCAGACCCTTCAACTACGTTCAACAAAATGGCTATATCAAAATGTTGATCAGAATTATTTGGGGAAATGATGGGTTTTGGGGGCGGCATTCACTTTCCGATCGCTTTTGACCATTAATAAGGGCACTAGCCCTCTCAATTCCCAATGACAAAAACCTTTTATGCCCCAAGGGCATAACTTACAACCCTTGCCCTGAGAGTTATGGGGGCGTCATCATCTCAAAGACTTAATTTTCAGAACTTGAAACTACGTTTAACAAAATTGCTATCTGAAAATTTTTATTCGATGTGTTTGGGGAAATGATGAGCTTCAGAGGAGGGTTAGTTACCCACCAATCACTTTCGACTATTAAAAAGGGCACTAGCCCTCTCAATTTCCAATTGAGTGAGCCCCTTTCGAAGTCTCTACGACAACACTATACAACCTTTGTCCTGTGGGCTCTCGGGGGTTATCATCCTCAAATACATAATTTCCAGAACTTGAAACTACGTTGAACAAAATGGCAATCTCAAAACTTTGGCTGAATACGTTTGGGGAAATGGTGGGCGTGAGAGGGGGGTTAGTTGTTCTTCAATCGCTTTTGACTATTAAAAAGGGCTCTAACCCTTTCAATTCTCAATCAAATGAGCACTTTTGAAGTTTCTACGACAACTCCTTCTATAAAAACCTCAAATTACCCCAGGGCATAACTTACAGCCCTTGCCCTGAGGGCTGTGGAGGGGGGTCAGTCATTCTCAAAGACCTAATGTACAGAACTTTTAACTACATTGAAAAAAATAGCTATATCAAAATGTTGATTGAATGTGTTTGGGAAAATGGTGGGCGTCAGAGGGGGGTTAGTTGCCCTCCAATTAGTTTTTATAGCATAAAGGACACTAGCCATTTCAATTTGCAATCGAATAAGCCCATTTCGAAGTTTCTTTCGAAATGTTTCTTACGAGAACGCTTTCTATAAAAACCTTATATGCCCCCAGGACATACCTTACAACCCTTTCCCTGAGGGTTGTGTGAGGGGGGGGGTCTTATCCTTAAAGACCTAATTTCAAAAACTTTCAACTATATGGAACAAAATGGCTATCTAAAAATTTTGATTGGATGTGTTTGAGGAAAAGGCGGACATGAGAGGGGGGTTAGTTGCCCTCCAATTATTTTCAACTATTAAAAAGAACACTAGCCCTTTGAATTTCCAATTGAATGAGCCCCTTTTTAAGTTTCTACGACAAAGCTTTCAATAAAAACCTTATATTCCCCAAGGGCATAACTTGTATGCCTTGCCCTGAAGACCGTGAGAGGAGTGTCCTGCTCAAAGATATAATTTCCAGAACTTTCCACTACATTGAACAAAATGGGAATCTCAAAATTTTTATCCGATGTGTTTGGGGGAATGGTGGGCGTGGAAGGGGTGCTAGTTGCCTTCCAATTACTTTCGACTATTAAAAAGAGCACTAGCCATTTCACTTTCTAATCGAATGAGCCTTTTGAAGTTTCTACGACAACACTTTCTATAAAAACCGTATATGCCCCCAGGCCATAACTTATAACCCTTGTCCTGAGGGCTGTCATCCTCAAAGACCTAATTTTCAGAACTTTTAACTACGTTGAACAAAATGGCTATCTCAAAATTTTGATTGAATGTGTTTTGGGATAAGGTGGGCGTGAGAGGGGGGTTGGTTGCCCTCCAATCACTTTCGACTATTAAAAATGGCACTAACCCTTTGAATTTTAAATCGAATGAGTTATTTTTGAAGTTTCAACGACAATGCTTTCTATAATAATCTTATATGCCCCCAGGACATAACTTACAACCCTTGCCCTGAGGGTTGTGGGGGAGTGTCCTCCTCAAAACAAAATTTCTATCTGGAAATCAACTACGCCGAACAGTATGGCTACCTCAAAATTTTGATTGGATGTGTTTGTGGAAATGGTAGATATGGAAGGGGTGTTAGTTGCCTTCCAATCACTTTCGACTATTAAAAAGGGCCAAAACCAATCCAATCTCCAATCGAACGAGCGCTTTTCGAAGTTTCTACGACAACTCCTCCGATACGAAGTGCCTTGGTCTAAAACCAAAAAAAAAATTAAAAATAACACATTGTGCAAACATAGCTCTTTACTTAGGCAGCGCTATTGCGCTGCCTACGATTGTAAGAGCAGCAGTAGCAATAGTAGTATCTCAAAAGTTCCAACTTATTGCCCCCAGTCGTTGTCAACATATTGCTGAGGTGTCTTATTTGCAACAATAAACACAATGCCTTTTGATTTATTTAAAGCAGCATGCTAAAGCATAATTGGCCAATTGCATAATTGCGGGGGGGATGACATGCCTAATATCTCTAAAGACATGGTTGCTGAAGCGCTCTACTATGCTGAGCAACACGGCAGTCTCAAAATTTTGGCTGGATGCGTTTGGAAAATGAATGCGTTTGAGAGAAAGGGTGCTTGCCCTCCAAATCTTTTTTTACTCTTAAAAAGGGCACCAGGACTTTAAATTTTGAATAAAATTAGCTCCTTTAAAGGTTTCAAATATATATCTAGCTATTATAGAGGGATGCTGCCTATGGTATATCTTATATGCCCCTTTGAAAACGTGTATGCATACAGTTTTTTTTCCGTTTAATTGAAACTTCTAAACGTTCCCTACAAGTTTCATCTTAATACCCTTAGCGTCATTAGTTACAGTAACTATAGTGGTATTATTAAATGTATACCTATAGTGCCTTCTGGCTAGTTCAAAGTTTCCCACAACTTACCCTTAAAGGTCTAAATTAATAATATATGTTGCTCTTTAGATATTGCTTCGCTAAATTTTTAAAGTCCGCATGCTTATAGTTTGTTTTGGTTTAGTTCAATATCCGTCAAAATATTCCTTAAAAGCTTCACCTTAATATCTTAGCAGGTGCAGTAGCAATAGATGTAGCAGCATTAATAGCAGTATCTGCATAGCCCACTTGTTTTCTTCAACATCCCTTAAACACACGCTGGAAGTTTCAGCTTAATACATACCATCAACCTTTTCTGAAGAATTTGAGATGCGTCCGCTTGACAACCTGTGTGAGCATAGTGTATTTTGAATTAGTTCCATACATTTTTTATGTATCCCAAATTTATACCTTAATTTCATTAGTTTTAACAGAAGCAGTAGTAGTAGTAGCAGTAAAATTAATTTTAGTAGTCTAAGCTTTAGTGGCTGTAGGAGTAACAGAAGTAGGAATAATAGTAACAGCAGTATGAGTAGAAGCAGTAGCATTAGGATGTAAATATTTTCTGTCGGTTAGTTCAACATCCCTCACCATAAGCCCAGTTAGTTTCAGCTTCAAACATCAAACTGTTCCTAAGATATTGCTTTTACACCCTTTTGACAACCTACATACAGAGGCCGTGTTCTGATTCAGTTCATCTTCCCCCTCAAAATTCCTTGAAAATTTCAGTTTCATACCCTTAGGCATAGTTGTTATAGTAGTCACAGTTGTAGTATTGATATTGCTAGTTTATAGTATTAAATACCGGTAGTCAAACTAGCAGCAGTAGTATTAACCTAATGTCTTTTGGACTTTCAACTTAATACACTTAGCCATCGCTATGACATTGCTGATATGTCCTTTTGATAACCTATGTGTTCATATACTTCTTGTAATCTTCATCTCTGTGCTCTTAGCCCTGTAAGTAGTTGCAATAGTAGTGCTACTAGTAGTAGTAAACGTAGCAGTAACAGTAGTATTCGGAGTAGTGTGCAAATATTGCCTTTTGGTGAGATGATCTTCCCCTTTAAGTATTCTCTGAAAGTTCCAACTTAATACCCAGATCAATTCTTGAGATACGCTACTTTGACAATGTACATGTACATATCGTCTTTTGATTTTTTTCAAATTACCCTTAATAGTGTAAATAGAGTATTGTGGTAGTATTAGGGGTGGTAGTTATAGTAGTATTGGTAGCAATAAATTTCCCTTAAATTTCCCAATAAATACACTCAGTCATTCCTGTCTTGCACCCTTTTGTCAATCTGTATACACATAACGTGTTTTGATTTAGTTCAACAATCCCCTCAACATTCTCTGAAAGTCTTACCTGAATCTTGGAAAGTAAGACCCCTTCATCTTCTTGGAAAGTAAAGTTCAAACATGCACACCTTTCTCAATAACATATACTAGCTGTAAACAATGAACAAATTGCCTAACTTACAGCCTTTGTCCTGAATACTGTGGGGAGGTTGACATCCCCTAAGACATAATTACTGGACCTTTCAACAAGGCTTAACAATATAGCTCTCTTAAAATATCGATCGAATATGTTTCGGAGAATGATAGGCTTAAAGAAGGGGTCTAATTGCTCTCTATTCAATTTTGACTCTTAAAAAGGGCACTCAAACTTCCAACTTCTAATCAAATGAGCTCCATCCGATCCAAAGTTTATACGACTATCCGTTCCATAGAAATTTTATATGCCCCGGGCATACCTTACAACCCTTGCCAATGGGCTCTGGGAAATATTATCCACCCTAAAGACATTGTTATACGATTTTTAGACTATTGATAACTAAATGGCTCTGTCACAATGTCAATTAAATGCGTTTTGGGAAAAGATGATGTCAGAAAGGGGGGCTATTTGCTTTCCATCCTGTTTGACTCTTAAAAAGGAACTAGGACTATACATTTCAAATCAAATGAGCCTCTTCTAAAGTTCACACGACTACCCTTTCCATTAAAACATTACATGCCCCTGGGGCATAACTTACAGCCCCCAGCCCCCCTACTCTGGGGGATTCTGTCCACCTCAAAGGCCTTATTATATAATCTTTGAACTGTTTTTTAACAAATGGCTATCTAAAAACGCTTATCGGATGCATTTGTGGAATATACGATCTAAGGAGGGGGGAGGGAAGGGTGCCCCGAATCCCTTTCACTCTTAAAAAGGGAACTAGATCATCTGATTTCTAATTTAATGAGCCCCTTCCGGAGTTTATACGACCATCCTTTCTATAAAAACTGTATATGTCCCCAGGACACAACTTACAACCCTAGCCTTGAGGGCTGTAAGGGTTGTCATCCTCAAAGATATAATTTCTAGACCTTTTAACTACGCTGAACAAAATGGCTATCTCAAATTTTAATTTAATGTATTTGGGGAAATAGTGGGCGTGTTAGGGGGGGGGGGGCTAGTTGTCCTTTAGTCACTTTCGACTCTTAAAAGGGGTACTAGCCCCTTCAATTTCCAATCGAATGAGCCTTTTTAGAAGTTTCTACGACACAGATGACCATCTCAAAATTTCAATCAGATGTGTTTTAGGAAAATATGATGTGTGGGGGGGCGGGTAATATACCCTCCGATCACTCTGAATCTTAAAGAGTGAACTAGAACTTCTGATTACCAATCCAATGTGCCCCCTCCGAAGTTTATACGATCATCCTTTCAATATAAATCTTAAATATCCCCAGGGCATAACTTACAACCCTTGCCCTGAGGGCTGTGGAAGGGGGGTTAATCCTCAAAGACATAATTTCCGGGCCTTTCAACTACTCTGATCAAAATACCTATCTCAAAATTTTGATTGGATGTGTTTGGGAAAATAGTGGGTGTTGGAGGGGGGGGGGTAGTTACCTTCCGATCATTTTAGACTATTAAAAGGGCACTAGCCCTTTCAATTTCCAATCGAATAAACCCTTTTCGAAGTTTCTATGAAAACTCCTTTGATACGAAGTGCCCTGGTCTAAAACCAAAAAAACAGAAAAAAAACAATGATAAATAAATTCAACATTGTGCCCACCTCGCTCTTTACATAGGCAGTGCGATTGCGCAGCCCTTGTTTTGAGTTAAAATAAAGTGTTCAAAACATGTTCAGTTAAAATGCAATATGTTACTCGTGGCACGCCCGTACGTACGAAGTTGTCTTGTAAAATCCAAGATTTCAGGGGTAAGGGTCACACCCTCAAAAGAAAAACAATATTGTTTATGTTTATGTTATGTTTATGTGCTATGTGTATGTTTATGATATGTTTATATAGGTTATGTTTATGTGTGACCGAAGATTTCAGGGGTAAGGGTCACACCCTTGAAAAAAAAACATAATATTATTTTTGTTTTTATTTTACGTTTATTTTTTTGTGTATGTTTATGTTGTGTTTATGTGTAATCCAAGATTTCAGGGGTAAGGGTCACACCCTCGAAAGAAACAACATTAGTTGGTATATTGAAAGTATAAGAAACTTTCGGAAAAACCACAAGATTCTTGTGATACGTATGAAGGACCTGTGAGCGTGCCTTATCCAAAATAGGCAATTCTGCACATTCATTCTCGAAAAGAGTTGCAATCAGTGGCAAAGGTTTAACGTCACCATAAACCATCAATGTTTTGTTGATTGATTTTTTTTTTTTTTTTTCACAGAACATCTTCCTATAGACTGAGTGGTCTTAACAACTTCAGATGGGCCTTAATCAACTGGAAATTTGCGATTCTTGTGCCCTTTTTAAGGGTTAAAAGTTATCGAAAGGCAACCAGTCTATCTTCTCTGACCGACACCCCGTACCCTCAAATACATTTGATTGAAACTTGACAAAACCACCTTGTTCAAGACTGTTGAAGGGTCCAAAAAATATGCTTCCAGGGAGGACATGGCTCTATAGGCGTTGGGGCAAGCCCGCAAATAATTTAAATCGGTAATCGTTCAATATAGATGTCTAATAATGGAAAAGGAGGGCTTTTGCGATATTTCACAAACACTTGAGGGTTTTAATTTGAAACTCTCAGAGAAAATTAAGGAGGATATTGGCCCAATTTTAAAAGACGCTATATACATCTCTAATACCTTTCTCTAACATCTCTAACATCTAAAGGGTAG
>JAQQPU010010951.1:0-28990 GCA_029168905.1 Artemia sp. Kazakhstan ARC1039 | reverse complement strand
TTGGGCTGTATATTTACACATTAGGAGGGGTTGGGGGTAAAAAAAAAAGGTGGAAGCGGCTTCAAAATGTGTTAACTACAATCGTTCTGCACATTATGATATAAGCACTGCTTTTTAAACATATTTCTTTCTCAAGGGTACCAATTGTGCATTAATGCCATATATGGTTGTGCAAGTGCCGCTTAATCAACCTAAAGAATTTGATTTATATTTTAGTGTCCTTGGTGTTTATATCTGAAACCCAAGAGATTGGGCAAACTTATAGAACTTACTCCCGAGGAAACCTTCATATTAATGAAGGCCGTACCTTGCTTATCCGCATTTTCTCTTATTTTGTCGCCTCTAGAGTCACATATTTAGGTTTTTTGAAATTCTGAGCTAAAGTGGTTTGGGACCACGGGAGGATAAAGGGCAATGAAAGGGTTCTTGGATGTGCTTTTGTCGCTTTAAGGGTTCTTCATATCGGAATTTGTGATGGAACAACCCTTCTCTCATCCTTTTACGATTATCCATTGTATATGACAAAACCTGATGAAAAAATAAGACAATAACAATGGCACATGAGAGGCAGATCACTCTTTACTAAATTACTATTAGCACGTTGAATATAGAAGAGAAATGGCAAAGCGAAAAAGTAACTTTTCGGAGATTTGAAAAATACTAAATAAGTAGCATTTTCGGTACTGTTCTACTAAGCGGACTCTTTTATCTACGGCAATGCATACCAGTCACGAAATAGACTGAGACGCGTGATGAAAACAGGTTTACAATGCCTTCTGGGATATAAACAAAGGCAAGAACTGTATTTAAATTGTTGTTTTTTGGGGTTTAGTGGGGGAAAAGGTGCCTAGGTTAGGTTAGGTTACGTACTTAATATATGGTATGCTTTGCCCCCCCCCCCTAATGTGCAAATATATAGCCCAAATTTGTTTCTAAACTATTATATATTCATCCTATTTTATTTCATTTCATTAGCATTAACCAAACTAGCACTATATAAATGAGTCCGTTTAATAAAAGAGTACCGCATTTTCATTCTCGTATTTTTAATATAACTGAACCCTTTTACCATAATTGCAGCCCCAAGTTTGAATTTGAATCTAGTTTACAATCCTCCATACCAAACAGAGGATTTAAAATAACATTGTCTTCGAACTCCAGATCCTGACTTGAATCTATTCTAATTGTATTTTCTCACCTTTAACTGAAACCCTCTCCGAATTGCATTTTGGGATCCATAACCTAACCTGCATCGCCCAATTCCAGGCACACGCAACACAGATTTGCCTTCTAGCATGTCCCTAGTTAAAACTTCAAAATGTTTATATTCTCAATACAATTGGTCTTTTTTCTTCTTTTTCGGAATTCCCCTTCCCCTGGAATCAAACTCCTATGTCTGCCTTGCCTATGATGTGGACCTCCCCCACAACACTTAACACGCAGATGCATCTACCTTCACTTTTGCTCCTCTACGGGGCATTAATCCAAGCGCTCCTTTGCATATACAAAACTGTCATACTCCATAATCATTCAATAGTCAAAACTTCTAGATACTGAAGATTTCAGTGTCGTGTGAAACTGAGTTTCATTATCTTCGTTGCCCTTTTTTGCATACCTGCTCTACTACAACTTGACGTCCAAGAAGCATACTATTTATAAAAGATAATATTCAGTTTTCGATCCAAACGGGTTATCTACTACCCATGCCAGTTTCATAAGCAGGAAAAGCCAGGTATCACCAGAGTAATGTGAGCCTTGACAAAAATTACTTTAAAAAATTACCTATACAGAAATATGTCTCTTTTCTAGTTTGTACCTGAAAGCTTGTCTATCCAAAACCAAAAGACATTACGCATCAATTTTGAGCAGAACGTAGCGGCCAGGGACAAGCTCCTTATAGTTGATTAACTAAACAAAAAACAAGTTTTTTCAGCTGCAAATAAGGAGCAACATTAAAACTTAAAACAAACGGAAGTTATTCTGTATACGAGGGGCGCTGCCCCTTCCTCAGCCCGTGCTCTTTACGTTAAAGTCTTAAAGTTCTTTAGAAATACTCCTCATTCAAAATAAACAACCCTTGTATTTAAGTAGTCTTTCTTAAAGAACCAGGAAGAAAGTCAAACTTTAGCGTAAAGAATGAGGGTTGAGGAAGGGGTAGCTCCCCTCATTTACCGAATAACTTCTGTTCGTTTTAAGTCTTAATGTTGCTTTTTACGTCCAGTTAAAAAACTAGTTTTTTAATTTAATTTCTGATCGTTTTTTAAATCTTGCCAGGAATCCCTAACCTCCCCCCGTGTAAAATTATCTGTGTAAAATCCCCTCCCCGCCGAAAAACTCCTTCTCATGGAAAATTTTACCAATGGAAAATCCCCCGAAGAAAATTCCCCTCAAAATATCCCTGTACATTTCCCAGAAACAAATACTATGCGAGAATCATATGGCCAAATTGCAGCCCTTTACCCGGTTATGGAGACTCATGTCATCACCGAATGCACAGTTGTTTTTATATGTTTCAACTATGCTGAATCAAATGGCTATCTTAAAATTTTATCAGAAGCCTTTATGGAAAAAGGGGCATGGGAGGGGGGCTGGTTGCACTCAAATTCACATTAAACTTAAGGAATTTTATATATTTAGGATAAGCATAAAAAGGAAATTCTTTTGATGTGTCTATTGTTATAAAAATTCAGTTTTTAAAAGTCTTGGTTACTTTTGGGTCGAATTGCTTCTTACTTACATTTTGTTACCACAAACTGTTTGATTAAATAAAAAACTAAATAAATGCTTTGTGTATTAAATAAGTACTTAAATAAATACTTTGTGCAAACAATGGGTAAATTACATAACTTACAGACCTCCCCTTTGTAAAATTTTCCCGGGAAAAATTTCCCGGGAAGAACTTCCCCCATTGGAAATTTTTCCCGTGGGAAATCTCCCCCTCCCCCGCAAAAATTTCCCCTTGAAAAGTTTACGTATGTTTCCCAATTAGAATACTGGCCTTTTTAAACAATAGCCCAAATACTACTATTTTTAAACAATGTACAAATTGCATAACTTGCAGCATTTCCCCCTGGGGCTTGATGGGTCATACCATCCCCATAGCCATAGCTTTTGGACCTTTCACCTATGCTGAATAAAATGGCAATCCAAAAATTTTAATCGGATGGCAAAAAGGATTTGCCTTCCAATGTTTTGATAACTTAAAAGGCATTAGAACTTTTAATTTCGGTTCAAATGAGCCCTCTTTCAATCACCTAGCACCATTGGTTCGATACAATCACCCCTGACAAAAAAATAAACACCCATCCATGCTCTTTCTTCTGGCAAAAAAAAAGCGAAAAATTTTCCAGAACAAAAAAAAAGTGAAATTCAAAATGAACTTTGAAAAATCAAGAGAATGTAACTGTGACAAGGTAAACCACGACAAAACACTACTGAAATATTCCAACTCTTGCATTTCAACGAAAGAAATCCAAAATGAACTTTGAAAAATCAAGAGAATGTAACTGTGACAAGGTAAACCACAACAAAACACTACTGAAATATTCCAACTCTTGCATTTCAACGAAAGAAATCCAAAATGAACTTTGAAAAATCAAGAGAATGTAACTGTGACAGGGTAAACTACGACAAAACACTACTGAAATATTCCAACTCTTGCATTTCAACAAAAGAAATCCAAAATGAACTTTGAAAAATCAAGAGAATGTAACTGTGACACGGTAAACCGCGACAAAACACTACTGAAATTTTCCAACTCTTGCATTTCAACGAAAGAAATTCAAAATTAACTTTGAAAAATCAAGAGAATGTAACTATGACAGGGTAAACCCCGATAAACCACTACTGAAATATTCCAACTCTTGCATTTCAACGAAAGAAATCCAAAATGAACTTTGAAAAACCAAGAGAATGTAACTGTGAAACGCTAAACCACGACAAAACACTACTGAAATATTCCAACTCTTGCATTTCAACGAAAGAAATTCAAAATGAACTTTGAAACATCAAGTGAATGTTACTGTGACACGGTAAACCACGACAAAACACTACTGAAATATTCCAACTCTTGCATTTCAACGAAAGAAATTCAAAATCAACTTTGAAAAATCAAGAGAATGTAACTATGACAGCGTAAACCACGACAAAACACTACTGAAATATTCCAAATCTTGCATTTCAATGAAAGAAATTCAAAATGAACTTTGAAAAATCAAGAGAATGTAACTATGACAGGGTAAACCACGATAAAACACTACTGAAATATTCCAACTCTTGCATTTCAACGAAAGAAATCCAAAATGAACTTTGAAAAACCAAGAGAATGTAATTGTGAAACGGTAAACCACGACAAAACACTACTGAAATATTCCAACTCTTGCATTTCAACGAAAGAAATTCAAAATGAACTTTGAAAAATCAAGAGAATGTAACTGTGACACGGTAAACCAAGACAAAACACTAGTGAAATATTCCAACTCTTGCATTTCAACGAAAGAAATCCAAAATGAACTTTGAAAAATCAAGAGAATGTAACTGTGACAAGGTAAACCACAACAAAACACTACTGAAATATTCCAACTCTTGCATTTCAACGAAAGAAATCCAAAAGGAACTTTGAAAAATCAAGAAAATGTAACTGTGACAGGGTAAACTACGACAAAACACTACTGAAATATTCCAACTCTTGCATTTCAACAAAAGAAATCCAAAATGAACTTTGAAAAATCAAGAGAATGTAACTGTGACACGGTAAACCGCGACTAAACACTACTGAAATTTTCCAACTCTTGCATTTCAACGAAAGAAATTCAAAATTAACTTTGAAAAATCAAGAGAATGTAACTATGACAGGGTAAACCCCGATAAAACACTACTGAAATATTCCAACTCTTGCATTTCAACGAAAGAAATCCAAAATGAACTTTGAAAAACCAAGAGAATGTAACTGTGAAACGCTAAACCGCGACAATCAAGAGAATGTAAAATCAAGCGACAATCAAAATCAAGAGAATGTAACTATGACAGCGTAAACCACGACAAAACACTACTAAAATATTCCAACTCTTGCATTTCAGCGAAAAAATTCAAAATCAACTTTGAAAAATCAAGAGAATGTAACTATGACAGCGTAAACCACAACAAAACACTACTGAAATATTCCAACTCTTGCATTTCAACGAAAGAAATCCAAAATGAACTTTGAAACATCAAGTGAATGTTACTGTGACACGGTAAACCACGACAAAACACTATTGAAATATTCCAACTCTTGCATTTCAACCAAAGAAATTCAAAATCAACTTTGAAAAATCAAGAGAATGTAACTATGACAGCGTAAACCACGACAAAACATTACTGAAATATTCCAAATCTTGCATTTCAACGAAAGAAATTCAAAATGAACTTTGAAAAATCAAGAGAATATAACTATGACAGGGTAAACCACGATAAAACACTACTGAAATATTCCAACTCTTGCATTTCAACGAAAGAAATCCAAAATGAACTTTGAAAAACCAAGAGAATGTAACTGTGAAACGGTAAACCACGACAAAACACTACTGAAATATTCCAACTCTTGCATTTCAACGAAAGAAATTCAAAATGAACTTTGAAAAATCAAGAGAATGTAACTGTGACACGGTAAACCAAGACAAAACACTAGTGAAATATTCCAACTCTTGCATTTCAACGAAAGAAATTCATAATCAACTTTGAAAAATCAAGAGAATGTAACTATGACAGCGTAAACCACAACAAAACACTACTGAAATACTCCAACTCTTTCATTTCAACGAAAGAAATTCAAAATGAACTTTGAAAAATCAAGAGAATGTAACTGTGACAAGGTAAACCACGACAAAACTCTACTGAAATATTCCAACTCTTGCATTTCAATGAAAGAAATCCAAAATGAACTTTGAAAAATCAAAAAGAATGTAACTCTGAAAAGGTAAACCACAACAAAACACTACTGAAATATTCCAACTCTTGCATTTCAACGAAAGAAATTCAAAATGAACTTTGAAAAATCACGAGAATGTAACTGTGACAAGGTAAACCATAACAAAACACTAATGGTGGGAAGGGGAGCCAAAAAGATGGGGGATGGGGCCCTTCTTGTCTAGAATGCGCAAATAAAAAAGTATTAAAAAATGGGGGATAAAAAAGTTTTGGGGCCCTTTGGGGCCCTGGGGGCCCGGGGGTCTCTGCGGCCCCAGGGGCTCTTTGGGGGCCCGGAGGGCATTTGAGGGTCCGGGGGCATTTGAAGGCCCATGGGTCCGGGGGCCCTTTGGGGTTGGCGGGGGGTCTGGGGGGGGTCCTTTGGGGTTGGGGTATGGGGAGCTCACAACATTGTTCAAATGGAACTTGTGTATTATAACGACTACAGAGTTTCACCCTAAATCATCTTCTAAAATGACTCAAACGGTTTCGCCCAAATAATCCCCTAAAAGTAATTTCTGTGTGTTCCTTTTGTTTTGGCATCCTTGCGCTGTCACCTTTGAATCAAAATTTGCGTGAGAGGGGCGTTAGTCGCTATCCAATTACTTTCAACTATTAAAAAAGGCACTAGAGTAGTAAGGGCATAGGGAATGTCAACCCTACAAGAAAACATACGCCTGAGGCAGTGCAGTTTGACGAGCATATTGCAAGAATCAACCAATCCTTTTATATTATATACCTATAAAGTGAACAACCACGTTTTGAAAGTGTAATTGAGATTGTATAACATTTTTTTAGCCAAAAACTAGAAATTGTCAAATTACGTATTTAGGAATGATTTTGTAGGAAAAGCTGTCTATCACCCATGCATTATCCACTGTTAAATTTCTTTGAAGTATGTGCTATCAGACTGGTTTCTGATTTTTTGGACAATTGCCTTTAGTCAAAACTAGTTTGTTCGGAATGTGTCACTAGATAGCATTTGTGAATTGGATCGTATGAAGGTGGAGCAAAATAAGGTATAGCATTTGCGAATTGGACTACACGAACGATATTAATTGAATAATAGGGAAAAAACGAGCTAGATAGCATTTGCGAATTGGATCGTATGAAGGTGGAGAAAAAAGGGTTAAACTGATTATTGAACAATTACCTTTAGCCAAGACTAGTTTGTTAGGAATGTATCGCTGCTAAAGCTAACTCTAATTGCAAAAAAAGGGTATAGCATTTGCGAATTGGACTATACGAGCGATATTAATTGAATAATAGGGAAAAAACAGATCTAGATAGCATTTGCAAATTGGATCGTATGCAGGTGGAGAAAAAAGGGTTAAACTGATTATTGGACAATTGCCTTTAGTCAAGACTAGTTTGTATGGAATGTGTCGCTGCTAAAGCTAACTCTAATTGCAAAAAAAGGTATAGCATTTGTGAATTGGTGATTATCAGTTAAGGTAACCCCTCGGGGTTGTTAACTCATAGCTTATTTATTATAAATTTGGAAGAATATCCATCTCTGGAAATGGTTAACGATGATAAAACGCTCTTATGACTTGACCTAGCTTTTCTTCTTCGATGTGTTCTGTATAATACACAAGTGGTTTTTGAACAGTGTTGTCAATTTAAAATAGAGTTTTACGTTATAGTATACTAAAAAGTTGATACTAAGAGAGATGTAGATGGTAAAAAAAGAATTTTAATAATGAAATTCAGAACAAACCTTAGAAATCCTTGCAAATCAAGTAGTAAGGTGTATGTGAGTACGAACCATCAAGGATCATAAGCATCAATTTTCTTACGTATCTTAAAATGACGTAAAATATGCTAACGGCTCTAACAATTGTACTCTATGCTTGCTCAGAGACACGATGCGGCTTTCCCACTGGTACTTTATGGCGGGTTATCGACACTATCTAGTTTATTGCATCTATTAAATCAGTATTTTTTAGACAGTGGAACGATAAACACATAAGTCATATCTTTAAAAAAAGTGAAGATGGAGAATTTTAATAAAGTTTGTTCACATGACAATGTTATTGTAGCATTGAACGACGACAAGGAGAAGTATTTAAACTATGAAACAAGTACAAGTGGTAGCACTATTGGAAATGTATGCATACATTGTCATGACAGTAAGGAATTAAATTTCTTTGGAGTACCGAAAAAATTCAACTCTTATGTTGGTGGATATGGAAGATTGAGATCTCCAGAGATGATTACACTCAAAGAGAATACCAACATAAAAATAATCGTTGGTGATAGAGGACAACTCCTTGCTACTATTGCAGGTAACATATTACCTACTGATACATCCTATCGTCAGCTTTCGGGTATTAGCATTCAACGGAAGATCAAAAAAGGAAGGCCTACTCTTCTACTAATATCATAAACCATATCTTGTCTACGTGCCGAAACTGTTACCTGTGTAAAAATAATGTGATAAAAGACAGTGAAATTGCCAGAAAAATAAAAAGGGCATTGGCAAAAAATATCACTATGGAATATAAAGATGAATCGATGAAAAACAAAGTACCAGAAAACGTTAATGCCATTGATCAAACAGTTAATGAACTAAATAATATCAAAGACAAAAAGCATATTGAGCCTGTCGATGACACACCAGTAAAAATTGTGTATGACTCAAAATGGAATAATGATTATTCTACTGATTACGAACTAAGAGAAGACAATAACTACAATATCAAGAGAGAACATGGTGAACTATTTTACGGAACATATTCAAAATGTCCAAAGTTGATCATTGCTATTAATAATGTATCATAATATATTTTTGTATTAATATTCTACATAGCATTATTTCATTAAAAATATATTATGCATTACATTGTTATGTGTTCATTATTTTTAGTATAAGCTAGCATATCAAACGTTTAGAATGTCTGTTAAAATATCGGAGATGTAAGAAAAGGAATTTGCATACATCTTTTGTCAGACACATGGGATAACATTAATAAAATCTAGGTATCAGAATGAATAAATTCATTATTAACATCAGTTGTTGGATATGTCATTTTGAAAAAATTGTATGTAAGTAAGTAACAAACTCTTTCTTGAGTTCACCTCTTGCATACACAGTACAGGAATTTAATTCAGGAAATTATGAAAAAATTGAACAAATTCTTTATTAACATCCTTTATCGATTGAATTCGCTTCCATACACATCCTTTGTCAGACACATCGAATAAAATTGACAAAATGTAAATATCAGAGTGAATAAATACTTTATCAACATACTTTATCGGATATGTCGGATAAAATTGACAGAATCTAAGTATCAGAGTGATTAAAATCTAAGTATCAGAGTGATTAAATTCTTTATCAACATCATTTGTCGGGTATATCGGATAAAATTGACAAAATATAAGTATCAGATTGATTAAATTCTATATCAACATCCATTTCTCGAATACATAGGATAAAATTGACAAAAGCTAAGCGTCAGAGTGAATAATTTTTTTTGTTAACATCTTTTGTCAGATGCAACGAATATAGTTGACAAATTCTAAATATCAGAGTGAATAAATGCCATATCAGCATCCTTTGTCGGATATGTTGGATAAAATTGACAAAATCTAAGTGTCAGAGTGAATAATTTTTGTTTTATCAACACCTTTTGTCAGATACATCAAATATAATTGACAAAATCTAAGTATCAGATTGAAATAATGCATTATCAACATCATTTGTCCGGTATATCGGATAAAATTGACAAATCTAAGTATTATATTGACTAAATTCTATATCAACATCCAAAAGCTAAAGCAAAAACAAAAGCTAAGTGTCAGAGTGAATAATTTTTTTTTTATCAACATCTTTTGTCAAATACATTAAATCTAATTGACAAAATCTAAATATCAGTGTGATTAAATACTTTATCAGCAGCCTTTGTCAGATATCTCGGATAAAATCTAAGTATCAGAATGATTAAATTCTATATCAACACCCATTTCTCGGATTCATGAGATAAAATTGACAAAATCTAAGTATCAGGGTGAATAATTTTTTTTATCAACAACTTTTGTCAGATACAACGAATATAATTAACAAGATCTCAATATCAGATTGATCAAATACTATATCAGCATCCTTTGTCGGATATGCTGGATAAAATTGACAAAAACTAAGTGTCAGAGTGAATAATTTTTTTATCAACATATTTTGTCAAATAAATCAAATATAATTGACAAAATCAAAGTATCAGAGGGATTAAATGCTTTATCAGCATCCTTTGTCCGATATCTCAGATAAACTTCAAGTATCAGCGTGATTAACTTCTAAATTTCTCGGATACATGGGATAAAATTGACAAAATCTAAGTATCAGAGTGAATAATTTTTTTAGCAATATCTTTTGTCAGATACAACGAATATAATTGACAAAATCTAAATATCAGATTGATTAAATGCTATATCAGCATCCTTTGTCGGATATGCTGGATAAAATTGACAAAAGCTAAGTGTCAGAGTGAATAAATTTTTTTATCAACACCTTTTGTCAAATACATCAAATATAATTGAAAAAATATAAGTATCAGAGTGATTAAATGCTTTATCAGCATCCTTTGTTGGATATCTCGGATAAAATTTAAGTATCAGAGTGATTAAATTCTATATCAACATCTTTTGTCAGATACAACGAATATAATTGACAAAATCTAAATATCAGAGTGAATAAATACTTTATCAACATCCTTTATCAGATATGTCGGATAAAGTTGACAAAATCTAAGTATCAGAGTGATTAAATTCCATATCAACATCCCTTTCTCGAATATATGGGATAAAATTGACAAAATCTAAGTATTAGAGTGAATAAATGCTTTATCAACATCCTTGAAATGCATTATCAACATCATTTTTCGGCTATATCGGATAAAATTGACAAAATATAAGTATCAGATTGATTAAATTCTATATCAACATCCCTTTCTCGAATACATGGGATAAAATTGACATAATCTAAGTGTTGGAGTGAATAAATTTTCTTTATCAACATCCTTTGTCAGATACATCGAATAAAATTTGACAAAATCTAAATATCAGAGTGAATAAATGCTTTAACAACAGCTTTTATCGGATATATTGGATAAAATTGACAAAATCTCAGTATCAGAGTGATTAAATTCTATATCAACATCCTTATCTTGGGTACATAGGATAAAATTGACAAAATCTAAGTGTTAGAGTGAATAATTTTTTTTTATCAACATGCTTTGCCAGATACATCGGATAAAATTAACAAAATCTAAGTGTCAGAGTGTGAATAAATACTTTATCGGCATCCTTTGTCGGATATGTTGAATATAATTGACAAAACCTATGTATCAGAGCGAATAAATGCTTTATCACCATCCCCTGTCAGATATGTTGGATAAAATTGACAAAATCTATGTGTTAGAGTGAATAATTTTTTTACCAACATCCTCTGTCAGATGCATCGCATAAAATTGACAAAATCTATGTACAAGAGTGAATAAATTCATTATCAACATCATTTGTCGGGTATATCGGATAAAATTGACAAAATCTAAGTACCAGAGTGAATAAATTCATTATCAACATCCTTTGTCGGGTATATGAGATTAAATTGACCAAATCTAAGTATCAGATTAAATAAATGCTTTATCAACATCCCTTTCTCGGATACAGGGGATAAAATTGACAAAATCTAAATACCAGAATCAATAAATTCATTATCAACATCCTTTGTCGGATATTTTGGATAAAATTGACAGAATATAAGTATCAGAGTGATTAAATTCCATATCAACATCCCTTTCCTGGATACATGGGATAAAATTGACAAAATCTAGGTATCAGAGTGAATAAATGCTTTATCAACATCCTTTAAATGCATTATCCACATCATTTGTCGGCTATATCGGATAAAATTGACAAAATCTAAGTATCAGATTGATTAAATTCTATATCAACATCCCTTTCTCGAATACATGGCATAAAATTGACAAAATCTAAGTGTTGGTGTGAGTAAATTTTTTTATCAACATCCTCTGTCAGATACATCGAAAAAAATTTGACAAAATCTAATTATCAGAGTGAATAAATACTTTAACAACATCCTTTATCGGATATGTCGGATAAACTTGACAAAATCTCAGTATCAGAGTGATTAAATTCTATATCAACATCCTTATCTTGGATACAGAGGATAAAATTGACAAAATCTAAGTGTTAGAGTGAATAATTTTTTTATCAACATCCTTTGCCAGATACATCGGATAAAATTAAAAAAATCTAAGTGTCAGAGTGTGAATAAATACTTTATTGGCATCCTTTGTCGGATATGTTGAATAAAATTGACAAAATCTACGTATCAGAGCGAATAAATGCTTTATCACCATCCTTTGTCGGATATGTTGGATAAAATTGACAAAATCTAAGTGTCAGAGTAAGAATAAATACTTTATCAGCATTCTTTGTCGGACATGTTTAATAAAATTGACAAAATCTAAGTATCAGAGTGAATAAATGCTTTATCAGCATCCTTTTTCAGATATCTCAGATAAAATTGACAAAATCTATGTGTTAGAGTGATTAATTTTTTTTATCAACATCCTCTGTCAGATGCATCGGATAAAATTGACAAAATCTAAGTATCAGATTGAATAAATGCTTTATCAACATCATTTGTCAAATATGTCGGATAAAATTGACAAAATCTAAGTATCAGAGTGAATAAATTCATTATCAACATCATTTGTTGGGTATATCAGATAAAATTGACAAAATCTAAGTACCAGAGTGAATAAGTTCATTATCTACATCCTTTGTCGGGTATATCAGATAAAATTGACAAAATATAAGTATCAGATTGAATAAATGCTTTATCAACATCCCTTTCTCGGATACAGTTGATAAAATTGACAAAATCTAAATACCAGAGTGAATAAATTCATTATCAACATCCTTTGTCGGATATGTCGGATAAAACTGACATAATCTAAGTATCAGAGTGATTAAATTCCATATCAACATCCCTTTCTCGGATACATGGAATAAAATTGACAAAATCTAGGTATCAGAGAGAATAAATTCTTTAACAACATCCTTTATAGGATATGTCGGATAAAATTGACAAAATCTCAGTATCAGAGTGATTAAATTCTATATCAACATCCTTATCTTGGATACATAGGATAAAATTGACAAAATCTAAGTGTTAGAGTGAATAATTTTTTTTTATCAACATCTTTTGCCAGATACATTGGATAAAATTAACAAAATCTATGTATCAGATTGTGAATAAATACTTTATCGGCATCCTTTGTCGGATATGTTGAATAAAATTGACCCAATCTAAGTGTCAGAGTATGAATAAATACTTTATCAACATCCTTTGTCGGACATTTGAGAGAGAGTAGTCAATCCGGACTTGTCCCAGTTAAAGATAGGAATGGGGTCGCAATTAGCGATAAGGAAAAAACTAAAGCGAGAGGAGCCAAACATTTTGAGAACTTGCTTAACCGAGATAGAATTGCAGGAACAAATATAGAGGAAAATGAAAAGTTTGTGATACCTTGGATGTGAAGGAAGATTTGTTTTGGGAGGAGGAATTAGCAACAGTACTAAAAGGATTAAAGAATAGTAAGGCTCCAGGTGCTGATAGGGTGGTAAATGAGTTTCTTAAATTTGGTGGCTCTGAGGTTAGAAATAAAGTATTGAAGATTATGCATTTGATTTTTGAAAAAGGGGAAGTACCTAACGATTTTAGGAGAACCTTAATTAAGCCACTTTATAAGAAAGGTGATAAAAGTGAGTGTGGTAATTATCGAGGCATTAGTCTGGTCTCTGTAGGTAGCAAATTACTTAGTAATATGATACTTTTTAGACTGAGAGATGCCGTAGACAAAGTTTTAAGAGAAGAGCAGTCCGGTTTTAGAAAAGGCAGAGGATGTGTCGACCAAATTTTCACTCTTAGGCTAATAATTGAGAATTGCCTGAGTTTTCAAACACCTTTGGTCCTCAGTTTTATAGATGAGCAAGTGTTCGATTCTGTCGATAGAAGAGCTTTAATAAAGGTTTTATCCTTGTACGGTATACCAGACAAATACATTAAAGTGATTAGTGTTATGTACGAGAATAACACTGCTGCGGTTAAGGCAGGAAATGAGGTTAGCAGCTGGTTTTGTATTAAATTAGGAGTTAGCAAGGTTGTGTTTTATCCCCCTTTATATGGATTATTTTGATGGACTTTGTTTTAAGGAGCACAGGAAAGGCAATTGGAGACCACGGAATCAAATGGGTAGGAAAAAGTCTCTTTGGACTTGGATTATGCTGATGATTTAAGCATCCTAGATGAAAGTGTGAGCAAAATGAATGAACTTTTAGAGATTTTGCGAGTTCAGGGTGCTAGAATTGGTTTGAAAATTAATGTTAGGAAGACTAAGTCACTAAGGCTAGGAATACGTGAAGATGAAAAGGTGACGTTGGGTAATGAAAAGATTGATCAGGTGGGCAGCTTCACTTACCTTGGTATTATTATTAGTAAAGACGGTGGGAGCAGTGAAGATGTTAAAAATAAAATAGCCAAGGCTCAGGGTGTTTTTTCACAGTTAAAAAAAGTCTGGAAGAATAGGAAGATAAGTCTGCAAACCAAGATTAGATTATTAGAAGCTACAGTGATGACAGTGGTCAAATATGGCTCTGAAGCATGGACGCTCCGAAAAGCGGATGAAGATTTGCTAGATGTTTTCCAGAGAAATTGCAAAAGATTGTTCTGGGTACCCGACTGACTGACCATATTTCAAACAATAGGCTATAAGAAAAATGTGGTTCAATACCGCTCTCTAGGGCTATAATGAAAGAAAGGTTGAGGTGGTTATGGCACGTTGTGCAGATGAAGAATGACAGATTGCCGAAGATTGTTCTCGGCCAACCTTCTAGGGCTAAAAGGAAAGTAGGTCGTCCCTGTCTGGGGTGGGAGGACGTCATGAAGAAAGATTCAAAGGAAATGGGAACTTCGTGGTCGGGTTAAAAAGGGAGGCTTTGAATAGATTGGGGCTTAGGAGGGGCGTGCGTAGCTGTGTTGGCCTCAGGCGGCTTGGTGCTGCGGTGATTTTTTAGTAGTAGTAGTAGTAGTTTGTCGGACATGTTGAATAAAATTGACAAAATCTAAGTATCAGAGTGAATAAATGCTTTATCAGCATCCTTTGTCGGATATGTCGGATAAAATTGACAAAATCTATGTGTTAGAGTGAATAAATTTTTTTCTATCAACATCTTCTGTCAGATGCATTGGATAAAATTGACAAAATCTAAGTATCAGATTGAATAAATGCTTTATCAACATCATTTGTCGAATATGTCAGATAAAATTGACAAAATCTAAATACCAGAGTGACTGAATTCATTATCAACATCCTTTGTCAGATATATCGGATAAAATTGACAGAATCTAAGTTTCAGAGTGAATAAATGCTTTATGAACATCCTTTAAATACATTATCAACATCATTTGTCGGCTATATCGGATAAAATTCAGAAAATCTAAGTATCAGATGATTAAATTCTATATCAACATCCTTTGTCGGATATGTCGGATAAAATTGACAGAAACTAAGCATCAGTGTTATTAAATACTATATCAACATCCCTTTCTCGGATACATGGGATAAAATTGACAAAATCTAAGTATCAGAATGAATAAATTCATTATCTACATCCTTTGTCGGATGTGTTGGATAAAACTGACAGATTCTAAGTATCAGTTTGATTAAATTCCATATCAACATCCCTTTTTCGGATACAAGGGATAAAATTGACAAAATCTAGGTATCAGAGTGAATAAATGCTTTATCCACATCCTTTAAATGCATTATCAACATCATTTGTCAGCTATATCGGATAAAATTCACAAAATCTAAGTATGAGATTGATTAAATTCTATATCCACATCCTTTGTCGGATATGTCGGATAAAATTGACAGAATCTAAGTATCAGAGCTATTAAATTCTATTTTAACATTCCTTTCTTGGATACATGGGAAAAAATTGACAAAATCTAAGTATCAGAATGAATAAATTCATTATCAACATCCTTTGTCGGATATTTCGGATAAAACTGACAGAGTCTAAGTATCAGTGTGATTAAATTCCATATCAGCACCCCTTTCTCGGATACAGGGGATAAAATTGACAAAATCTAAATACCAAAGTGAATAAATTCATTATCAACATCCTTTGTCGGATATATCGGATAAAATTGACAGAATGTAAGTATCAGGGTTATTAAATTCCGTATCAAAATCCCTTTCCCGGATACATGGGATAAAACTGACAAAATCTAGGTATCAGAGTGAATAATTGCTTTATCAACATCCTTTAAATGCATTGTCAACATTATTTTTCGGCTATATCGGATAAAATTCACAAAATCTAAGTATCAGCTTGATTAAATTCTATATCAACATCCTTTGTCGGATATGTCGAATAAAATTGACAGAATCTAAGTATCAGCGTGATTAAATTCTATATCAACATCCCTTTCTCGGATACATGGGATAAAATTGACAAAATCAAAGTATCAGAATGAATAAATTATTATCAACATCCTTTGTCGGATATGGCGGATAAAACTGACATAATCTAAGTATCAGAGTAATTAAATTCCATATCAACATCCCTTTCTTGGATACATGGGTAACATTGACAAAATCTAGGAATCAGAGTGAATAAATGCTTTATCAACATCCTTTAAATGCATTATCAACATCATTTGTCGGCTATATTGGATAAAATTGACAAAATCTAAGTATCAGATTGATTAAATTCTATATCAACATCTCTTTCTCGAATACATGGGATAAACTTGACAAAATCTAAGTATCAGAGTTATTAAATTCTATATCAACATCCCTTTCTTTTTTTTTTATCAATATCCTTTGCCAGATACATTGGATAAAATTAATAAAATCCAAGTGCCAGAGTGTGAATAAATACTTTATCGGCATCCTTTGTCGGATATGTTGAATAAAATTGACAAAATCTAAGGATCAGAGCAAATAAATGCTTTATCACCATCCTTCGTCGGATATGTTGGATAAAATTGACAAAATCTAAGTGTCAGAGTATGAATAAATGCTTTATCTGCATCCTTTGTCGGCCATGTCGATTAAAATTAACAAAATCTAAGTATCAGAGTGAATATTTGCTTTATCAACATCCTTTATCGGATATTTCAGATAAAATTGACAAAATCTATGTGTTAGAGTGAATAAATTTTTTTTATCAACATCCTCTGTCAGATGCATCGGATAAAATTGACAAAATCTAAGTATCAGATTGAATAAATGCTTTATCAACATTATTTGTCAAATATGTCGGATAAAATTGACAAAATCTAAGTACCAGATTGAATAAATTCATTATCAACATCATTTGTCGGGTATATCAGATAAATTTGACAAAATCTAAGTACCAGAGTGAATAAATTCATTATCAACATCCTTTGTCGGGTATATCAGATAAAATTGACAAAATCTAAGTATCAGATTGAATAAATGCTTTATCAACATCCCTTTCTCGGATACAGGGGATAAAATTGACAAAATCTAAATACCAGAGTGAATTCATTATCAACATCCTGTGTCGGATATGTTGGATAAAATTGACAGAATATAAGTATCAGGGTGATTAAATTCCATATCAACATCCCTTTCCCGGATACATGGGATAAAATTAAATCCCATAATCCTTTAAATGCATTATCAACATCATTTCTCGGCTATATCGGATAAAATTCCCAAATCTAAGTATCAGATTAATTAAATTCTATATCAACATCCCTTTCTCGGATACAGGGGATAAAATTGACAGAATCTAAATACCAGAGTGAATTCATTATCAACATTCTTTGTTGGATATGTCGAATAAAATTGACAGAATCTAAGTATTAGAGTTATTAAATTCTATATCAACATCCCTTTCTCGGATACATGGGATAAAATTGACAAAATCTAGGCATCAAAATGAATAAATTCATTATCAAAATCCTTTGTCGGATATGTCGGATAAAACTGACAGAATCTAAGTATCAGAGTGATTAAATTCCATATCAACATCTCTTTCTCGGATACATGGGATAAAATTGACAAAATCTTGGTATCAAGGTAAATAAATGCTTTATCAACATCCTTTAAATGCATTATCAACATCAATTGTCGGCTATATCGGATAAAATTGGCAAAATCTCAGTATCAGATTGATTAAATTCTATATCAACATCCCTTTCTCGAATATAAGGGATAAAATTGACAAAATCTAAGTATCAGAGTGAATAAATGCTTTATCAATATCCCTTAAATGCATTATCAACCTCAAATGTCAGATACATCGGATAAAATTGAGAAAATCTAAGTACCAGAAAGAGTAAATTCTTATTCAAAGTTCTTTATCTGATACATCAGATAACAGTCATAAAATCCAAGTTATATTCATTTTGACTTCATGCATCGTTACGTTGAATTTAGGTTAGACTGGTTATAGATGGCAGCACCTCCGCTCAGACACACAGTCATAGTGGGAGAGATATTCAAAAAGTCGAGTTAATTTAGGTTCACTTAGAGTGGTAATGACTTTATCATGTGCACACACTTTCCTCGAATAATTCATCTTCACTTCTTTTTTTTAAAATATGGTGTCGGTGTTTATCCCTCCAACGAGAAAAAATTATTGATTTAATTCGCCTAATAAACTAGATAGTCTCAATAACCTACCATGGAGTACCACTGGGAAAGCGGCACGGAAATATCAAAACCGTAGGTTAGGTTATGTTAGCTTACGTGCGCGCACGTAAGCTAACCTATCCTATGGTTTTGATGTCAGATTGATAAAGGATGGTGATAAAGCATTTATTCGCTCTGATAATTAGGTTTTGTCAATTTTATTCAACATATCCGACAAAGGATGCCGATAAAGTATTTATTCACACTCTGACACTTAGATTTTGTTAATTTTATCCAGTGTATCTGGCTAAGCATGTTGATAAAAAAAAATTTATTCACTCTAACACTTAGATTTTGTCAATTTTATCCTATGTATCCAAGATAAGGATGTTGATTTGGAATTTAGTCACTCTGATACTGAGATTTTGTCAATTTTATCTGACATATCCGATAAAGGATGTTGTTAAAGCATTTATTCACTCTGATATTTAGATTTTGTCAAATTTTATTCCATGTATCTGACAAAGGATGTTGATAAAAAAAATTATTCACTCCAACACTTAGATTTTGTCAATTTTATCCCATGTGTTCGAGAAAGGGATATTGATATAGAATTTAATCAATCTGATGCTTAGATTTTGTCAGTTTTATCTGATATAGCCGACAAATGATGTTGATAATGGATGGATGTTGATAAAGCATTTATTCACTCTGATACTTAGATTTTGTCAATTTTATCCCATGTATCCGAGAAAGGGATGTTGATATGGAATTTAATCACTCTGATACTTAGATTTTGTCAATTTTATCCGACATATCCGATAAACGATGTTGATAAAGTATTTATTCACTCTGATATTTTAGATTTTGTTAATTATATTCGTTGTATGTGACAAAAGATGTTGATGTAGAATTTAATAACTCTGATACTTATATTTTATCCAAGATATCCGACAAAGGATGCTGATAAAGTATTTAATCACTCTGATACTTAGATTTTGTCAATTATATTTGATGTATTTGACAAAAGATGTTGATAAAAAAATTTTATTCACTCTGACACTTAGCTTTTGTCAATTTTATCCAGCATATCCGGCAAAGGATGAGGATATAGCATTTAATCAATCTGATATTTAGATTTTGTCAATTATATTCGTTGTATCTGACGAAATTTGTTGATAAAAAAAATATTATTCACTCTGATTTTTAGATTTTGTCAATTTTATCCCATGTATCCGAGAAATTTAGAAGTTAATCACTCTGATACTTAGATTTTATCCGATATATCTGACAAAGGATGCTGATAGAGAATTTAATCACTCTGATACTTAGATTTTGTCAATTATATTTGATTTATTTGACAAAAGATGTTGATAAAAAAAATTATTCCCTCTGACACTTAGCTTTTGTCAATTTTATCCAGCATATCCGACAAAGGATGCTGATCTAGAATTTAATCAATTTGATACTTAGATTTTGTCAATTATATTCGTTGTATCTGACAAAAGATGTCGATAAAAAAAATTATTCACTCTGACACTTAGATTTTGTCAATATTATCCCATGTATCGGAGAAATGGGTGTTGATATAGAATTTAATCACTCTGATACTTAGATTTTATCCGAGATATCTGACAAAGGATGCTGATAAAGCATTTAATCACTCTGATACTTAGATTTTGTGAATTATATTTGATGTATTTGACAAAAGATGTTGATAAAAAAAATTATTCACTCTGACACTTAGCTTTTGTCAATTTTATCCAGCATATCCGACAAAGGATACTGATATAGAATTTAATCAATCTGATATTAAGATTTTGTTAATTATATTCGTTATATCTGACAAAAGATGTTGATAAAAAAAATTATTCACTCTGACACTTATCATTTGTCAATTTTATCCCATGTATTCTAGAAACGGATGTTGATATAGAATTTAATCAATTTAATACTTAGATTTTGTCAATTTTATCCGATATACCTGACAAATGATGTTGATAATGTATTTATTCACTCTGATACTTAGATTTGGTCAATTATATTTGATGTATCTGACAAAAGGTGTTGATAAAAAAAAAATTATTTACTCTGACACTTCGATTTTGTCAATTTTATCCAACATATCTGACAAAGGATGCTGATATAGCATGTATTCACTCTGATACTTAGATTTTGTCAACTATATTCGTTGTATCTGACAAAAGCGGTTAATAAAAAAAATTATTCATTCTGACTCTTAGCTTTAGTCAATTTTATCCCATGTATTCGAGAAATGGATGTTGATATAGAATTTAATCAATCTGATACTTCGATTTTGTCAATTTTATCCGATATACTCGACAAATGATGTTGATAAAGCATTTATTCACTCTGATACTTAGATTTAGTAAATTTTATCCCATGATCCGAGAAAGGGATGTTGATATGAAATTTAAACACTCTGATACTTAGATTTTAATCACTCTGATACTTAGATTTTGTCAATTTTATCCGACATATCCGATAAAGGATGTTGATAAAGTATTTATTCACTCTGATATTTACATTTTGTCAATTTATTCGATGTATCTCACAAAGGATGTTGATGGAAGCGAATTCAATCCATAAGGAATGTTAATAAAGAATTTGTTCAATTAATTTCCTGAATTAAATTTCTGTATTGTGTATGCAAGAGGTGAATTCAAGAAAAAGTTTGTTACTTACTTACTTACAATTTTTCCATAATGACATATCCAACAACTGATGTTAATAATGCATTTATTCATTCTGATACCTAGATTTTGTCAATGTTATCCCATGTGTCTGACAAAAGATGTATGCAAATTCCTTTTCTTACATCTCCGTTGTTTTAATAGACATTCTAAACGTTTGATATGCTAGCTTACTCTAAAAATAATGTTCAATTTCAATTTCAGTTCAATTCATTTTATTTAACATCAAAATACATTTAATAAATATGTCAATACCCGCCCCAAGAAAGATACCAAAAAGCACTTGCGACTGGGCGGGTACACTAAAAAACAACACACACAAATTATATACAAACACTACAAAACAACAAAAAAAATCAATCTCTCATCAATTCATTTAATAATAATAATAATAAAGATAAATAATAATAATAAAAAAAACAAAAAAAAACAAACAAACAAAACTATGAACCTTGACCTAACAAATATTTTTCCAATTTATTTTTAAATAACCCCAGGTGCTCAGCCGCCCGAATGCTCTCCGGAATAGAGTTCCACACAGTAGGTCCTGAAAATCTAGTATGGAAGCCGGCCCTGGTTCCACTTCTATTCGGAACAATGAAATCACAAGCATGACGAGTTTCATAATGGTGCAAAGACCTATTGTCATTAAAATAATCACGAAAAACCTCTGGACTAACATCATTCCAGCATTGATAAGCAAAAATTCCTATTTGGTAGTCTCGTAGCTGTCCTACATTCAACACTTGCAACTTGTTGAAGCAAGCTGAAGTGTTATTTACACCTTCAACATACCCACCAATAAGACGCATCGCTCTATTTTGAAGAGTCTGAACACGTTTAAAATTCACATAAAAATTACTTGCCCATAACATACAGCCATACGAAGCATATGGGTGGATCAAAGCATGGTATAAAAGCAATAAAACTCTCTGAGGTAAGAAATTTTTAAAACGACGAATCGCTCCAAGGCCACGTGCAACCTTTGTGGCAACAACATCACTGTGGCGTTTCCACGAAAAATTACAATCAATGTAAAAACCTAAGTACCGGATTTCTTGAACTTGAACTACAGGCTTATTATTAAACAGAATTCTACCATCAATATCACTGGGCTTGCCTACTCTAGAATATACAATAAAATTATTCTTAGTAACATTAACTGATAACAAACTCAAACTAGTAAAAACATGAAAATTTCTCAGACCACAATTCACTTTCAAAACAAGACTATCCAAACAACGACTAGAAAACGTAACTGCAGTGTCATCAGCGAATGACGTTAAGCAACAATCTGGAAGATAAAACCTCATGCTATCCACATAAACCAGATACAGAAGTGGACCAAGGACCGATCCCTGTGGCACACCACACGACACTTGATAAGGGGAAGAAAAAGCATCATCAATCATCACTTTAATAGACCTCCCACACAAATAACTTTCAAACCACTTCAAACTCACTCCTTTAACACCTAAGCATTCTAATCTTTGCAATAAAATTTTAAAATCTACCGTGTCAAATGCTTTCCTAAAATCAAAAAATAATTTTAGGGGGATTTCACCTTTTACTAAACAATTATTTACAAAATCAACGAGATGAATGGCAGCATGACTAGTGGAATGACCTTTTCGAAACCCGAATTGGGTATCACTGAGTAGGCTATGTTTCGTGAGATGGTCATATAGACGGCGATGAATCACTTTTTCCAAAATTTTTGACAATAAAGGCAGTATCGATATTGGTCTCCAGTTACCGGCATCTGACCTGGCACCCCCTTTGTAAAGCGGGATAACTTTAGCTTGCTTCAACGCTTCTGGAAAGGTCCCCGTTTCCATAGATAAATTAATAATATGGAGAATACATGGTAGTATATACATTAACACAGCTTTAAAAGTTCTCAGATTCACGCCATCTATCCCAGCAGAATTCGATTTTATATTTTTCACTATTTTAATCACTTCATCACTTGTACACTTTTCAAACTGGAACTCAACAGTATCTCCACGAGAGTCCACGAATTCCTCTCTAAGAAAATTTTCCCTGTCACACCTTACACTCTCTTGAACAGACGAGCCAACCTGAGAATAAAACTGGCCAAAATGATTCGTGACTACATTTTTATCACTCACATAACTTCCGTTTATATCAATGCAAGGCGAATGACTACTTTTCTGATTTCCCATAAACTCATTAATAACCTGCCATGTGGCTTTGGCTCCCTTACTATCAGAAAACTTTTCTTCAAAACTTTTCTCCCTCACTATCAAAAAACTTTTCTTCAAAATACTTCTTCTTTGCTTGCCTTCTCATACTGTTCACCTTATTTCTCACTCGCTTGAACTCTGCAAAATCTGCGTCATCCTGACTATTAAGATATTGCTCATATAACAAGTTCCTTTTTTTATGTGTTAATGAACACATAACAATGTAATGCATAATGTATTTTTAATGAAATAATGCTATGTAGAATATTAATACAAAAATATATTATGATACATTATTAATATCAATGATCAACTTTGGACATTTTGAATCTGTTCCATAAAATAGGTCACCATGTTCTCTCTTGATATTTTAGTTATTGTCTTCTCTTAGTTCGTAATCAGTAGAATAATCATTATTCCATTTTGAGTCATACACAATTTTTACTGGTGTGTCATCAACAGGCTCAATACGCTTTTCGTCTTTGGTATTATTTGGTTCATTGACTGTTTGATCAATGGCAGTAACATTTCCTGGTACTTTGTTTTCCACCGATTCATCTTTATATTCTATAGTGATATATTCTGCCAATGCCCTTTTTATTTTTCTGGCAATTTCACTGTCTATTATCACATTATTTTTACACAGGTAACAGTTTCGACACGTAGACAAGATATGGTTTATGATATTAGTAGAAGAGTAGGCCTTTATTTTTTTGATCTTCCGTTGAATGCTAATACCAGAAAGCTGACGATAGGATGTATCAGTAGGTAATGTGTTACCTGCAACAGTAGCAAGGAGTTGTCCTCTATCATCAACGATTATTCTTATGTTGGCATTCTCTTTGAGTGTAATCATCTCTGGAGATCTCAATCCTGCATATCCACCAACATAAGAGTTGAATTTTTCGGTACTCCAAAGAAATTTAATTCCTTACTGTCATGACAATGCATGCCTACATTTCCAATGGTGCTACCACTTGTGCTTTTTTCATAGTTTAAATACTTCTTCTTGTCGGCATTCAATGCTACAATAACATTGGCATGTGAACACACTTTATTAAAATGCTCCATCTTCACTTTTTTTAAAGATATGACTTATGTGTTTATCGTTCCACTGCGTAAAAAATATTGATTTAATAGATACAATAAACTAGATAGTTTCGATAACCCTCCAAAAAGTACCAGTGGGAAACCCGCATCGTTTCTCTGAGCAAGCATAGAGTACAATTGTTCGAGCCGTAAGCATGTTTTATGTCATTTTAAGATACGTAAAAAAAATTTGTGCTTATTATCCTTGATGGTTCATACTCACCTACACTTTACTACTTGATTTGCAAGGATTTCTAAGGTTTGTTCTGAATTTCATTATTAAAATTCTTTTCTTACCATCTACATCTCTCTTAGTATCAACTTTTTAGTATACTATATCGTTAAGCTCTATTTTAAATTGACAACACTGTTCGAACACCACTTGTGTATTATACAGAACACATCGAAGAAGTAAAGCTAGGTCAAGTCATAAGAGCATTTTATCATCGTTAACCATTTCCATAGATTGATATTGTTTCAAATTTATAATAAATAAGCTTTGCGTTAACAACCCCGAGGGGTTACCTTAACTGATAATCACCAATTCGCAAATGCTATACCCTTTTTTTGACAATTAGAGTTAGCTTTAACAGCAACACATTCCTAACAAACTAGTCTTGACTAAAGGCAACTGTGCAATAATCAGTTTAACCCTTTTTTCTCCACCTTCATACGTTCCAATTCGCAAATGATATCTAGCTCTGTTTTTTCCCTATTATTCAATTTATATCGTTCGTATAGTCCAATTCGCAAATGCTATACCCTTTTTTGCAATTAGAGTTAGCTTTAGCAGCGACACATTCCTAACAAACTAGTCTTGACTAAAGGCAATTGTCCAATAATCAGTTTAACCCTTTTTTCTCCACCTTCATACGATCCAATTCGTAAATGCTATCTAGCTCTGTTTTTTCCTATTATTCAATTAATATCGTTCGTATAGTCTAATTCGCAAATGCTATACCCTTTTTTTCTCCACCTTCATACGATCCAATTCAAAAATGCTATCTAGTAACACATTCCTAACAAACTAGTTTTGACTAGAGGCAATTGTCCAAAAAATCAGAAACCAGTCTGATAGCACATACCTTACAGCAATGGAACAATGGATAATGCATGGATGATAGACAGCTTTTCCTTCAAAATCATTCCTAAATACGCAATTTGACAATTTCTAGTTTTTGGTTAAAAAAAATGTTATACAATCTCAATTATACTTTCAAAACGTGTTTGTTCGCTTTATAGGTATATAATATAAAAGTATTGGTCGCTCTTTGCAATGTGCTCGTCAAACTGCACTGCCTAAGGCGTAGGTTTTCTTGTAGGGTTGATATTCCCTATGCCCTTACTACTTACTAGCCCTTTCAGTTTCCAATTGAATGAGCCCTTTTGAAGTTTCTAAGGCAACACTTTCAATAAAAACTTTATATGCCCCCAGGGCATAACTTACAACCCCTGCCCTGAGGGCTGTGGGGGGAGCGGTTGTCATCCTTAAAGACCTAATGTCCAAAACTTTTAACTACGTTGAATAAAATGGCTCTATAAAAATTTTGATTGGATGTGTTATGGGAAAAGGTGGGCAAGAAAGGGGGGTTATTTGCCCTCAAATCCCTTTTGACTACTAAAAATGGTACTAGTCCTTTGAATTTCAAATCTAATGAGCCCTTTTTCAAGTTTCTATGACAAAGATTTCAATAAAAACCTTATATGCCCCCAGCGCATAACTTATAATCCTTGCCCAGAGGGTTGTGGGTGAGTGTCCTCCTGAAAATATGTTTTATATCTGGAAATCAACTACCTTGAACAAAACGCCTATCTAAAAATTTTTATTGGATGTGTTTGGGGGAATGATGGGTGTGGGGGGGGCTAGTTGCCCTCCAATCATTTTCCACTGTTAAAAAGGGTACTAGCCCTTTGAATTTCCAGTCGAATGAGCTTTTATTGAAGTTTCTACGACAACGCCTTCTTTAAAAACCTTATATAACCCCAGGGCATAACTTAAAACCCTTGCCCTGAGGGATGTGGGGGAATGTCCTCCTCAAAAACATATTTTCTATCTGGAAATCAACTACGCTTAACGAAATGGCTATCTAAAAATTTTGATTGGATGTGTTCGAGGGAATGATGTGCGTGGGGGGGGGGGCTAGTTGCCCTCCAATCACTTTCGACTATTAAAAAGGGTACTAGCCCTTTGAATTTCCATTCGAACGAGCCTGTTATGAAGTTTACATGACAACGCCTTCTATAAAGCCTTATATGTCCCCAGGGTATAATTTAAAACCCTTGCCCTGAGGGTTTTGGGGTAGTGTCCTCTTCGAAAACATATTTTCTATCTGGAAATCAAGTAAGCTGAAGAAAATGGCTATAAGTAGAGATGCCTTATTGACTCCGGGGGGGAGTCCATATATGGGCATAGAGTCATTAGGGAGAATGATTGCGTGATCGGTCAATGACTTCTTTCTCCAAGGGTGTTGTTGCTTTGGCCAATTGCCCGCTAGGGGAGAATATTATGATCCAGGAATGGGAAAGAGTATTTGTTGTTGTAAGTGCCCGCTAGGGGAGAATGTTATGATCCAGGAATAGGAAACAGTATTTGTTGTTGTAAGTGCCCACTAGGGGAGAATGTTATGATCCAGAAATAGGAAACAGTATTTGTTGTTGTAAGTGTATGCTCGAGGCAAATGTTATGATCCAGCAATAGGAAAAGTTTTTAGTTAGCACTGTGATAACATGAGTGAACAAGTTGACTTAGAAATATCCTTTTTTTGTGACTGTTCTATTTGTAAAGGTCATTTTCATGATTTTGAGTATTCACATGAACCTACTGAATGTTTAGACAGCATAGAGACGGTGATAAAAGTGAAGAATCTGGAGGAAATGAGAAGAAAAATTATATGTGATACGGAGAGAAATCTATGCCGATTGCAAGTAAGCTCAGATAAAAGAAGGGTTGATATGACAGAAAAGGAAGATCGAAAGAAGAGACTGGGAAAAGAGGGCTTTCTCTATAGTGTAAAAGACAGCAGTGAAAACCCAAAGAAAAATGTGTATAGTGCAAGATATAACACTGAATATTATGATGAATATGTTCTAAGAGAAGAGAAAAAGTGCCCCTTTAAGAGACAACATAGGAGATCATTCTACGAAATGGATTTTAAACAACAAAAACCGTGGTGGAAGAGTTCTCACATATGATTTAACGATAAATCTAATTATTGATATGCATAACGAGTTTTATATTATAATCATACAATAAATTTGATTGTACTATATTTATTTTCTCATACTAGATATATATAGAATAAGGATATCAGCAAAGACTTCTGTACATGAATAGTTCAGTTTTATTAGATCACTCCATAGAGTATTATCAGTCCGCAACCAAGTTTTCTATCAATAATAAAAAAAAATGATTCTTCTAAATATTTTTATTCATTTATCAAATCTGTGTATATAACGCTTTTTAAATATAAAACATCATTATCATCATCAACCTCCTCCATAATTTCCTCCTCGATTTGAGGATGAGGTAATCTATTTATTTGATTGTTATCATATACAATCAATACATCATTATCATCGTCAACCTCCTCCTCCACAATGATAATTTCCTCCTCAATTTGGGGATGAGGTAATATATTTATTTGATTGTTGTCATTTACAATCAATACATCGTTATCATCATCAACCTTTTTTTCTAATATATTTATCTGTAAAACTATAGCATGATTCTAAAAGACACAATTTCCTAAATATATAAAAAGGTGTTTTATTGAAATAAAGGATAAAGATCTATATATTTTATTGTTTTTAATATTTTGACATCATCATCATCATCATCTTCATCATCAATTGTTGATATCTCTATGTTAATATCTACTTTCCGTCTTTTAGCTGGTGGGGGGGGAGAAGTTCTTTGCTATCACCATCGATTAATAACTGTTCAATCATTCGTCTTTTAGTGGGTGGGGGATGAAAATCGATTCTATCTTCATCCACTGCCAGGTCTACTGGAGTTTTTAACTGTTCAATCAGTCGTCTTTTAGTGGGTGGGGGTTGAAACTCTATTCTATCTTCATCCAATGCCATGTCTACTGGAGTTTTCAACTTTTTCCCCCTCCGGTCTACAGAATTTCCTACAGTTGATAATTTTTCATCCTTCTCCTCTACAGTTACTGGCATTTCTTTCCACTGACTGCAATCAAATATTGACTGTGCCTCCTTAAACTTAAAAATGATATATGAGGATCATGTTAGTAAAGTTTAATCATCCATATACAATACTGAAGAAAACCAATTTCCACTGTTTGTCGACATTAAATTATTAAGAAGG